>OMLC01102029.1:0-12162 GCA_900302585.1 Regalecus glesne | reverse complement strand
CTGTCTGTCTCTCTCTGTCTCTCTCTCTCTTTCTCTCTCTCTCTCTCTCTCTCTCTGTCTCTCTCTCTCTCTCTCTCTCTCTCTCTCTCTCTCTCTCTCTCTCTCTCTCTCTCTCTCTCTCTCTCTCTCTCTCTCTCTCTCTCTGTCTCTCTCTCTCTCTCTCTCTCTCTCTCTCTCTCTCATCTGACCTAAATGACCTCTCCTCAGTCCTTCTTCCATCATCTCCTTTCCTGCTGCTAGCTAGCTGCTCCCTTGGGAGATTAGCCTAAAGACCAATGTACTTCCTAATTTGCTCCCTCCAGTCAGTAATAGGCTTGAGGGGATCTGAGGGGATATTTGCAGGGTGGAGCCCTACAAAGGAAAACCCCTTTTGACTCAGATTATGGTTGGACAGAAACTCTGACAACTCCAACGACTGTCTCACTTCAGTTGTGTCCTTTTTTTTAATGTCCTTTATATGGAAGACATGATGTTACCCTAATAAATCTCTGACTTCATTTGATAGAGGCTTGCATGAGCTGACTGACAACATGGCAGCCGCTTAGGGTTGTGAGGAAGCTGGAACCTATCTCAGCGTTCATTGGGCTAAAGGCTGGGAGAGACCCTTGACAGGTTGCCAGTCCATCACAAGGCACAGCCGTTAGGAGAACAGTGTCCTGCACTGGGACCCTTTGACTTCTCTGCAGGTGGAGGGAAGGAACCCACAACCTTCCAATAGCCAGACAAATGCTCTACCCACTGAGCAATACCGGCCCTCTCCACCACCCAATTCAAAAGCAAGCCCAAAACCAGACCTGTGGTGGAACATAATATAGCAATCTTGAGGGGGCAGTCGGTAACCGAACCTGGGTCGTTCATACTAGAGGCAAGCACACTAACCAGGCAGCTCAAAGCCCGGACCCAAAAGCCAAGGGCTAGAAAGGTTTTATCAACTTATGGTCATTACAATACTTATGTGGAGATCTATAATCTGCAGTGTATAAATGAATAAATCTGCATGAATCTAGATAATTGTCAAATATTAAAAATGCTGTTTTTAGCTACAAAGGGGAGGACATTTGAGACCATGAGAGTAAGCTAGACTCCCTGTTGAGCATTTCATATTTAAATGCATGGACACATCCTTCACGTCCCCGTGCATCAACTGGGGCCGGTGTGTTTTGGCCTGGCATTTCAGCAAACCTCATTGGCCAGAAACTGAATTTCACTATTCTGAGATTCTAAATTATTGTGTTTGTTTGGTTGCACGTTGATTGTTTGTGGTAGCCAGGGAGCTAATTACTCTTCTCTACGACCCCTTCCTGTTTTATATGCTAAAATTATGCATCTAAATTATCCATGCACACCGTTTTAAAAGATATATTTTTCATACTTCACTCACTCATGTGTTAGCAGCAACATGATTTGACACCCGAAGAATATTCATTAGTCAAATCAGTGGTGGCAATTTGAATTTAAAAAAAATGTATATATTAGTTATAACTGTAAAAACATGCACAGAAACATCAAGTTTCCAAGGAAATTTCCGGATTACTTCTCTCAGTAAGGGTAAAAAGAAACTATGTTGGGAGGTTTGTTTCTGTTTTCTAGAGAGCTTGACCAAAGGACTGTTTATATCCCCTTTTTTAAGTTAATGATCAAATCATATTCAAGAATGTACAATGCACAGTAGGTTTGAGAAGAAAAAATGCCATGAAATAACCTTTAGTGAAGAGCAACTGTGTAAACCCAATGTAATCTGCCTATTTTTAGCTCTGTTATGCTTTAAAAAAATCTTCACTTAGTAGGAAATATCTCTAACTGCAAATAACAGCAAATCTACTACTACTGCTAATACTAGTGTCAGCTGCTCATGTTAGGAGTCACCACAGCAGATCATCATCTCCATCTCTTCCTGTCCTCTACCTCTTCCTCCGTCACACCAGCCACCTGCATGATCTCCCTCACCTCATCATAAACCTCTTCTTTGCTCATCCTCTTCTCCTCTTGCCTGGCAGCTCCATATTCAGCATCCTTCTCCCAATATACCAGAACCTCTCTCTCCTCCACACACGTTCAAACCATCTCAGTCTTGCCTCTCTAGCTGTGCCTCCAAACTGTCCAACCTGAGCTGTTCATCGAATATACTCATTGCGTTTTGGGCAGGACAATATCCCAACATCTTCCAGGCATTCGTGAATAATTAGTAGGTAAGCACAATGGGGGTCAGATTCAATGTTGAGGTGATGGTGATGCAATAGCTGCCATCATGAACCATGGTGTGCACCTTGGTTGTTGAAGATCATCTGTCATGTTAGTGTTGCTTATCTTGTGTGTGTGTGTGTGTGTGTGTGTTTGTGTTTGGGGGGGATACAATTAATTATTGAAGGCCCTGACTGAAACCCCATGGCACGCTTCTGCTCCATTCACATGTCATTAAACATTCAGCGGTCTTCTTATTAAGCTAGCACATGTTAAGTGTCAACACATCTAGTCCTCCCTCAATCCCTGCCTTATCTCTGTTCCTCCCTCCATCCGTATCTCATCCGTCATGTGGCTATCTCATTTTTCTTTTTTTCTTTTCTTTCCTATCCTTTACTCCAGAACAATGCCAGTAGTTGCATGTGGAAAACCACCTGACATTTTGTTGCTCTTCTAATCACATAATGTTACTCTGAAGGGGCCTATTTGAGAAGCCGGTGGGTGACTGATAGTCAGGCCCTTCCAGCATCAGGAAATTACACCAGTGCAATGTCATTTAGCTTGGTGAGTACGAGATCGGGGAGAGGGGAGAGAGGGAGAGAAGGAGAGGGCTTTGTGCTTTAGCGGAAGCAGAAATTAATTTTTGCTTCAACTTCCCTCATTCTCCAAAATGCCAACGGCAGTACCCTTTGCCTCTTATGGCTGTTAACAGAGAGACAGACCCTGGTACAGGGTAGAATATTGTGCTAAGAGACCAGCCATTACCAGACTGATGGACTCTGTGTGTGTGTGTGTGTGTGTGTGTGTGTGTGTGTGTGTGTGTGTGTGTGTGTGTGTGTGGTTCTGCTACCGTGATGATAACTTTTACAAACCTTGTTTCTCATCAGATCCTGGAGAAATCATGGCTGAGGACCAAACCCTGCAGCTGCCTGAGGGTCATAACATTTTAGGTGAATTTCACTCCGGCTCCTGCCATGAGCGCAGCACTGACCCTGCAGGACTGAAAGCGACTGATGACATCCTCAGCCATGCTGACCAAGGTGAACTCTGTTCTCATTCTAGATTTCACTGGTGCCTTAACACTATCAACTACACCACCTGACAGGCTGGAAACCCAGGTTGTCATTTCTGGTACAGTGTTGAATTGGTTTCACATTTGTGGTGATGGACTACACAAATGAATCTGTTTTAATCCCAGATTCTCTCTTTTTCCCTTGACTTGGTTTGTACCTCACAGCCCCAACCCCTCTCCCTCCCTCTCTTGTGTGTGATCCGGGTGTGGGCTTGGGAGTGTGGGCGGCTGTGGGAGCTGATGGTTTGGGGATTTTTAAGGAGGTCATAATTTGGTTTTTCCTCTCTTTTGTTGTGAAATGTTCCATTACAAAACATCCAAAGGACCGTGTGTGTGTGTGTGTGTGTGTGTGTGTGTGTGTGTGTCTGATGTATATTGGGTGGAACAACAAAAGCCCTGTCCTTAACACACGCACACAAACACACACTCAGTGTGACCAGGCTGGGCATGTGAAACCTGAGTCATGCTCAGGCCCATGGGACCTACAGTACACATACTTACACACACACTGCTGTGTGTCTGGCCAGTGACCCATACACAGATTTACTTCTTCCTTAACAAAACACACACACACACCACTCCATGCTTCTATGAATCTCTCTCCTCTCTCTCTCTGTATATATATATATATGTGTGTGTGTGTGTGTGTGTGTATGTGTGTGTGTGTGTGTGTGTGTGTGTGTGTGTACACACACACACACACATTTATTTATTTCCATTCATCAATCCATGCATCTATCATTCATCCATGCATCCGTCTATCTGTGTTACCACTGAAGCAGGAGGTTCAAAGTGTGTCCCGTTGCCCTCCTGTGACTGAGTGTCCGTCACTGTTTATAACAGACTTCTCTCTCCTAGTCATCCTGGACATTGTGGTTCTCTCTGGGATGCACTCACTCCACAAGACTCCATCATGGCGTCTCTCTACAAGCCGACTGAGTGAGAAACCAAACCATGAAGCAACGATGACCACACAGTCCACTGCTCATCAAACCATGGAGGCGGATTGAGTCACCTTCTACCAGAATGAGGAGGACAGAGGAGAGAGAGGTGGATGAGAGGAATGCCAGAGCAGGTCAGAGGAGGAGAGAAGGTGTGCTGGGGGAGGCTGGTGAAAGGAGACAGAGAGGATGTCTATTGCATGCATGTTGACCCGTTTCCTGAGCCTCTGCTTTCCCAGGCCGTGTCTCTGAGCCAGTGGGGCATCGTGGGACACGTCTCTGTGAGACAAGCAGGCCGTCCTCAGGTAATGAAGCAAAACACAACTCAGGTTACAGAGAAGGGTTCGGGGAAAGACTACATCTGCTGAGCTATGTCATGACACTCAGACCGGCGTCGGCTTCCAAACAGCTTTTGGCTTCAGCTTCTGGACCCGGCAGGAGACCGTCTGTCTGCCAACAGGCTGGCCTTCATATTTATACTCAAGCTTTATGTTCACCTCCTGCTGCCCAGTCCACCCCTCCTCTGCTGCCTGCTGCTGTTTCTGTTGGCCTCTTCTTCTATGCTGCTGCTACAGTGATCCACCCTCCTCATGCGGCTCACACAGGGGCTCATCTACTGCCATCTCATCTAATGTCATCTGATATGATCTAATCTGGCCTCGTCTGCCCCTTGTATGGGATGTCATCCACCATTAGACACAATAAGACCTAATTAGAAGCGTCTTCTGGCTGCGAGCGCGTGGTGGCCGTTTGACAGGCTGCTGCTGGATCCTGGTTTGAATTAGAGCTCCCCAGACTTCTTCCTTCACTCTGTTGACTCCTGAAATAACAGCAGCTACTGTGTTTTTCACAAGCCCCCGAGCCCCACCTCATTTCAGTCCAATCCAATGAAGTTTATTGGCATCGTGCTTACATTGACATATGGCCAAAGCATACATATGGAGACATATGAAATGAGAATGAAATGAAGTAGGATGAACTGCGTAGCAACAGATTCTGCACATAGCACGGTGCTCTGCAGTAAATGACTTCCCAGAAACCTTGTCTTCATCAAGCTTTAATATCATTTTCCACATCCGTCCCCTGATTAGGATGTGGGAGGTCCAGAGAGGTCCATCTTTATGTGTCACCATCAGTCCCCATGTCAGGGGGTGGACATGGCCTCAGATGGAGCTGAGGGGAAACAGCCTGCTTCTGGAAACAACCACTGACACCAACCAGTAGCATACTGGCACAGGTTTACAGTAAACAGCACAAAGGCCGTTCAGGGCAGGGCCAGGCTGGAACACACACTGTAGGACCATTGATAGGGGAGCCTGTTTACAAGTAGAGTCCACAAACCCAAATCACAGCAGACTGCAGTCATCAATGATGGACCAGGTGTCCACTTACAACACTAAGTCTTAACAGGCTGTGTGTTGGAGGTGTGACGGCCTCTGTCTTAAACTGATGGCTCTGATTTGACACACTGTCTGTCTCTCTCAGACTGCTGACAGAGGTGCTGCTAGACGGTGAACGATGGAGATCAATGTACATTTAGATCTCTGGCCTTAATCTCCCAAACTCCATCTAAATCCCTGTTCACCTCCACAACGTGGGGATTGATGGTGACATCTCATGACAGCATGCTCTCTGGTGCAAATATGTCAGTATGGCAGAGAGGATGCTGCTGCTGTCAGGCGGAGCAACGAGACTGAGAAAAGGGTTCATGGAGCAGCGGCACCAACACTCCTGTAGGCCATCATGACGTTTTCTGGAGAGAGCACCATGATGGAGTCAGAACAGATGCTCTTGGTGAGGAATAACAGAGGCACTTCAGCAGCTGGAGGGGTGAGTGGCTTGTTAATTTAATCCTAGCTAGGTTAGCATTCCCAAGCAGTATTAGCCACCAGTGTCCACACTCATTTATTCTTTCTTAGACCACCAGCATAATAATAATAATAATAATAATAATAATAATAATAATAATAATAATAATAATACATTCCCTTATCAGTCCCACAAAGGGAAATTAGGAGTTCTCTGCATTTTAACCCATCCTATTGTATAGGAGCAGTGAGCTTCAACCATATGGTGCTTGGGGAGCAGTTAGGGGTTCAGTGTCTTGCACAAGGACACCTCGACATGTTTTCTGCAGGACCAGGGATCGAACCTGCAACCTTCTGACTGCCAGACGACCGCTCTACCAACTGAGATATGCTGCCCCATAACAAGGGCATCCGATGTCAAATTTAGCCATGGACAATGACCACCATTGCTCCTGTGCTCTCACGGGGTACCAATGGATGCTGTCAAATCCCCTGTGGTGACCCTTGAGGAACAGGGAACAAGTCAAAAGAGGAAGAACCTCGATAACACATATGTGGCTGCCTATGGGAAGTGAGGGTGACAGCACAGAGAAGTAGAGACTCCAAGAGCTTAGTTGGAGTACACAAGCTGCTTGGCAAAGCTCTCTGAATATTTTACGCCAGTTTGATCTATTTCCAAGCTCTTGAGACGGCTGCCGAGATTTCCTGAGATTCTCTGACATCCTCAGGGCTCGAGATGAAAGTAGAGACATTCACAGTTTTTACACATAGGAGCAATGCTGCCTTTTGCTGGGTGCTTCAGAGAGTACCATCAGGGGGATGTGTTTATGTAAGTTTGAAAACGAAATCTGAGTGGTTCGTACACCACAAAGCACTTTTGCCTCAGTATTCCTGGTGTGGTGGAAACTTCAAGAGTCTTTTTTTCTTGAGACAAATCAGTGGCACAAACTTCTACACCTAAAACATCAGGCTCAGCAAACTGACATGGAGGGTACATTTGGAAATGTGTCTAAATCTTTAAAGTCTTTGCTTCCCTCTTTGCAGATAATGTCAATGACGTGCCACTTTCCAAAAGTTTGGCTGACTGGTTCCCTCTGAGCTAGGTGTGGATCAAACATGCTTATCACATGCTCTAGAGCATCCATCCCTCCATTGTCAACCGCTTATCCAAAATCGGATCGCGGAGTCATATTAGAACCTATCGCAGCCCTCACAGGTCGTCGTTCCTTCACAGGATTCGAGCAGCTGGTCCATCATAGGGCAGAGCAGTTAGAATAACTCTGCCTTGTTCAAGGACACTTCAATATGCTTCTCTGTAGGTGTCTGAATCAAACATCCAACCTTCCAATCACCAGAAGACCCACTGAGCCACTGAGCTATGCCATCACAAGAAGATATGTACATTTGATAAATCACAGCTTTGTTTTATGCGCACGTGGTTGAAAATGTATGTGCATGTTTAATATTTCACAAGTGAGATCAACTACATGCATTTACGAGAAGCTAATGGGCTATCTCATTGTTTTTATTTCCTCCTGTCAGTGAAACAATATCCACATTTTACATATTTTATAAGTGAGACAACACAAGTGCATTTGGGCAGCGTTAAGGGGTTTTTGTTTTCTTCCTGTCATCCGTCAACCAAACGGAAAGTACGCTAGGCTTTCACTTAAGATTCAATGTACATCATGGGGCAACATAGCTCAGGAGGTAGGGCGGTCATATAGTAATTGGAGATTGATGATAAAATCCATTAGCTGCCTTGATATTGAGCATCTTTCATGTGTCTCACACGGCCAAAATTGTGAAAATAAGTCCTGCACAAATTCTTTGGACATTAAAACTGCACATACTTTTTGCTTCTCCATCATTTTTGTTGGGCTGCTTTGAAATGGGCTATATTGTTTAAGGACATGTGAATAACAAAGCTATATATATAGCGGCGTTCCACGTGCCACTACATGCCATATGAATACAGTTGATTCATGACTCGTCCACCACTGACATCACTGTCCGACACTCATCCTGACAATTTCAATGGCATGTCATGGATACACGTACCACTGTTCAATATTATGACTGCTAATGGAGTGTTATCCCCATAATATATGTATAAGATGATAAGATGTACTTTACTAATCCCAGTGGGGAAATGTAATCTCTGCATCTAACCCATCCTATTGTATAGGAGCAGTGAACGGCTACGGTGCCCAGGGGACCAACTCCAGTTCTATTCCCGATTGCTTTGCTCAGGGGCAGAGGCAGGAGTATTGACCTTAACATGAATGTCTTTTCGATGGTGGGATGCAGTCATATTCACATTAGCTCAGCCTGACATGAAGCTGGCTCTGCAGATTTCCCAGGAGTCCTATGCTCACACAGTATAAGTAATAAGACGAGATAAAATATCAATACCACGGGGGGAAGTCTGCAGTATTACAAGCAGCTAAGTGCAAAGCAGAACAGAGGCAAAACCAAAACAAACTAAAACCGAAAAATGTAGATACACCTCTGAACAAGACTGACTGCAGGCAGCCACGTCGTGAATTCATGTTTAGCCTATAACCTAATATATTTATCAGGTCCATGTCTCAGACAGTGTAGTTATTCATTATCTTGCCAAACCGCTGGATTTACTTCTGCATCCCAAATAACAGGAAAAAACTTTAAGGAAAAACTTTATTCGCTCCGCAAGAGAGAGGACACTCGACTTGTGCTTTGATGATATCAAACACGCTCACAGGGGCTATCCAAAACCATCCCTTGGGAACTCGGATCACAATATGGTACACTAGGTCCCTCACTTTCAATAGAGGCTGGAATCCATCAAGTTCGAGCTGAGAACTATTGAGAAGTGCCGCGAGGAGTCAATCAAGTGCTCTCAAGGTTGTTTAGACTGCACGACATAGAACACCATTATCAGTACTTGCAGGGACCTGGAAGAACTCAACTGGACTGTGCCTTGCTCCACTGCTACTATTTCTACAGCTACTTCTGGCTGCTCCTGTTAGGGCTCACCACAGCAGATCATCATCTCCATCTCTTCCTGTCCTCTACATCTTCCTCTGTCTCACCAGCCACCTGCATGTCCTCCCTCACCACATCATAAACCTCCTCTTTGGTCTTCCTCTTCTCCTCTAGCCTGGCAGCTCCATATTCAGCATCCTTCTCCCAGTATACCAGCATCCTTCTCCCAGTATACCAGCATCTCTCCTCCACACGTGTCCAGACCATCTCAGTCTGGTCTCTCTGGCTTTGTCTCCAATGTTCATCTGTTGCCCCAACCACCGATCATCTGATGACTGGACAAATGCTCTAACTCCTGAGCTATGCCACCCATGGACACAAATGGAATGGAAACCAAA
Source organism: Regalecus glesne (assembly GCA_900302585.1). Lineage (NCBI taxonomy): Eukaryota > Metazoa > Chordata > Actinopteri > Lampriformes > Regalecidae > Regalecus > Regalecus glesne. The sequence goes on along the minus strand of OMLC01102029.1, from coordinate 2,795 downwards.
TGAATTCATATTGCTCCAGTTTATCAAAGTTGGTCCAACACTGAGGGAATTTTGTAGAGTGATGGAACCCGTCCATTGCTGTTAATCCTTAGTGTGTTTTTTTAAGTGTCAATCTATATTTGATACTTTTATTACTTAATCCAGAATTGATGTATGAGGGCCAACTGTGGATGAGTCATCTTTTGTCAACTTCTGGGCTTAAAAAAAACTATTTATTTGCTTTAAAACTGACTTGAGCGCTTTATAAATGTTTGGGGCGACAGGCATGGGCACAATTCTATGAAAACTGGGATGACATGCAGGCTTTTACCTGTACTCCTATCCATAAGGTCAGTGGTTGTGTCAGAAAGGACATTTCACATAACATTTGCCAAATCATTATGTAGATTGCCTGAGATGCGATGGTGACCTCTCCGGGGCCTTTCTGCGCCGTTGGCCCAGTGAGCGCTGGGATTGGCTCCGCCATGACCCTGTGACAAGACTGCGGATATGTAGTTGATGATGGAGGACGGATCATGCGGATTAACAAAACCATATAGGATCGGTCAAGTGTCCATGGAGGTCCGGTCAAGCCTGGGCTAACAATGACCATATTACTGCTGCTGTGCACTCACAGGGTACCGATGGAAGCTGTAAAATCTGCTCTGGCAACTCCTGACAAACAGGGGATGAGGCAAAAGAAAAAGAAAGCTTGTAAATGCTGATGTAAATGCTAAAACCTGACAAAGGGACTCTTTAAAAAGATTACAACTAAAGAAGAAAAGATATTTCTCTCGGGAGTCGTACACTGCAAGAATTCATGCAGGCCTCTTATTTCCAAAGATGGCTCCTGTTTAGATGAACAGTGGAGCAGAGGTGTGACATGCTTAAAAGTGAATAGGCTGATAATTAGAAATGTCATGTATTACCTAATGAAACTAAACCAAAATAAACAGACCCAAACCTGAAAACCAGTTCAGTTGAATGGCCGTCCCACCCTGCCCATCCCGCTTCCCTTCACAATAAGATGGAATAAACTATTCATCTCAAGGTGACACAACCTCAGGAAAGTATACATTCTGCATAATTACAGTTATTACTGGCCTAAAGTCCACCAAGGGGAGTCCAATGTGGGATGTTTGGTAGAGACAAGAGCATTGTCTGTCTCAATGGCTATCATTGGTTTTAAGCTAGCCACACAATCGCCAGTCATGTGTGGTCTCTCTCAGCCATCTTGCCAGCTATCTGGCCACAGAATGGCCCTCAAAACATCTCTGATGATGTCCAGCATGTGCTGATTAATTACAGAGACCATGAGTTTAGCACTCGGTGAAAAGCGGTGCAAAGTTAGTGGAGCTTGTTCTCTATGAGGAATGGCCAGCGGGGAAGGCCTGGATATAGTGTTGACAGCAAAGCTGGGATATACCCATAAGGCCCCATATGGCCTGGGGAGATTTTAGAAATCTCAGATCCTTCTTCCTGCTGCTGTCTCCACTTCCATGTGCGTCTGCTGGCTCCGAGTTCCCCTTTCGACTTGACAGGTTTTGATATCCCCCTCCCAGAAAAAAAAGAAGCAAGGAAAGCCTTCAAAATACCACAGCAGCTTGGTATGAAGAACACCAAACCACATGAAGCCAACCAAACAGGATGCTTGCTACTTTTTTCACTCCGAGATGCAGGATGTAGAAAAAGCTTTTTAGAAGACAGAAGGGTAGCACGGAGAAGAAATGGGGAATTATGGGATTGACAAAGTGGATAAGATCAAGTTGAGGGTGACAGAGATGCACGATGGACTGAATAGTTTTGTGAACAGGAGATAAAAAGGGAGAGGATGGGCCACTTTGACATGGAGTGGCAGCGCAGCGACTTTTAGATAGGAAACAGTAGCGGCAGGCACCGACGGGCGGGGAGAGCTCGGGTTTCATCCTCTCGTGTTATCTTAAACGGTCCTTCAATTATGTGTCTCCAAGGCTGTGGCAGCACAGCGTGGCCCTGCTGGGGTAGACACAAAAAGACAAGCAGTGTTTTATCTGGCCCCTCTGGAGACCGGCAGCAGGGAATAAACCATGAAGAATAAAGTGAAGGGTGGACGCAGAGAAAAGGGAACCATTGTAGAAATCCAACACAGTGAAGTGCAGGATGGAGGGTATGAGGCACAGCTGAATCAGAAGAGAAAGTGGTTCCTCGTGTTACTAGTATGCTCTGGGGCCCCCGTGCTGTACACATACCCTTATCCTATTTCTCATATCCTGTGTCATCTGTGAAGCATCTACTCCAGTCTGTCACCTTGTGAGGGCTACAAGGCATTTCAGGTTCCGTATCATATTACGCATCATATAGCACCAAAGACAAACTTCAGCATATATCTACCTGCAGCTACGTTTGTTAGCTCTGCCTGCCATGTGACCACTGACCAGACTGCTCTGAAGTGTAAAACATATACTGAAGACCTAACCGCTCCTCTGAAGCGGCACTCAGGTCAAGGTGACTTCAGAAGGTGTCTGTCGGAAGGAGTCAAAGGGGAGGTATGAGGAACAAGGAGAGAGAGAGAGAAAGACTAAACAATGATAGGCGTATCAATGTCATCTACTAGACTAAAGAGACAGCAAGGACTGATTTAGTGACTGCGATGCAAGCCGCTCTCATCATCCCCTGCCATTTACACTGTGGAAAATAATGGGCCTTGTAAGACTACTGCACTAAAAATACGAGAAATCGGATAGTAAGGGAAAAAAACCTCTACCAATTGGAAGGTAAACATTGCCCCCTGTCAGAAATAACCTATTACTGCATAGAATACCCATGAGCTTCACACA
>OMLC01102028.1:15671-41816 GCA_900302585.1 Regalecus glesne | reverse complement strand
TTGGTCCACCCCAAGTATCGGGTTCCCCCGGCACAAACAGAGTAATGTAGTGTACGCTGTTAAATGCCAGGAGGACTGCAGTGACTTGTACATCGGGGAGACCAAACAGACGCTTGCTAAGAGGATGGCTCAGCATATGAGAGCCAACACGTCGGGTCAGGACTCTGCGGTCTACACCCACCTACAGGCGAGTGGCCACTCATTCAAGGATGATGATGTTCACATCCTTGATAGGGAGGAACGCTGGTTTGAGAGGGGAGTGAAGGAGGCCATCTACGTGAAGAGGAAGCGACCCTCGCTGAATAGGGGCGGCGGCCTGAGAGTACACCTATCGGCGTCTTACAATGCCGTGATGGCGAACATTCCCCAATCCTCTGTGAATGGTGCCCATTGTCACTGAATGTGCAGTTGATCACCCAACTTGCATGTGAAACCAACCTATTGTTGTGTGGCATCACGGTACTGTTTATAAGGAGGGGGATGTTTGCCTTCAGCTTAGACTGAAGAAGTCACCTGGTGAGTGACGAAACGTTTCTCAATAAACTTCTAATCCAGCTGAACAGATTCACCTCTTTTTTTGTGATTTCCCTACCTGGATTATTGAGCATGCATCAAGACATAAGTTTTTATTTTCTGTTGTTGATAAAGACCTCTGGTAGAGCTAGCTGACATTAGCATGTTGCTATCTTTCCAGACAGAGGACACGCCGTGTGTCCATAAGTCATGGCTTCTCTACTGTCCTTTGTCACAAGTCCAGATGTAAAAGAAACCTAAAGGTACCTGTTCTCAACTCTTTCGAAGATTAATGACATCTATATTGTTGCATTGGCATCGACCACCAACGCGCTCCCCCACGGGACCAACATGTAGGAGATCAGTTTATCCAGCCTAGCGTTTAGTCCAGAAACAAGCGAGTCAATTACTGCTGTTTTACAGTCAATTGGGCTGGAGAGGACTTCATCACCGTTCCTTATCTCTTGAAGAACAATTCAGTTCCCTATGCTCAAGTGTTCCTGCACCGCCGCCATTACTTTACTTTTTGGTCACCAGCCTGGTGATAGCTTTCTCGGTAGATGTCGGAATATGCTCAATAGCTTGATTTAGTTATTTGTTCCTGGGTCTCAAGTCCATACTGCAGCTGTCTGACCGTATTAAAATGTGTCTGCAGGGGTTTTATAAAGGTTTTTAAATGAATGTGCTCGGAGCCCCTGGGCTAGCGTCTACCTGGCTTCACCGCTTCACTTGACCTACTGTGATTTCCATTTTAACAGAAACTTGAATCTCAGGAGTGGGGCAACAATTTGCTAAATAAAATGTTATTTCGTGACACCCAGGTTGCTTAAGGGGGGAACTAACCGATCTACTGTGCAGTCTCCAAACACACTTCATATTGGCTCAATGGACATTGAACTTAAATCAACCACTAACAGTCAAACACCTGAGAGCAATCATCCACACACAAGGCCTCTAATGCAACATGGTTTTCAAAACATAATTCAGGTAGACTGGCTTCCTACAGCACCGACTCATTTTTACAGAACCTTTGTTAAAAAACACAGAGGACAAAGACAAAGACAAAGACAAAAGTAACTGAAAGGTGCCATAGGAGGAAGTGTGAAAAAGGAGTGCAGAGGGTGGAGAGAAGGGAACAGGGAGATGGAATGTACCTTAAAGAAGGCTGCCTCAGGCCCACTCTTTTCATACACACCGGTGGATTTGCCAATGGCCATAATAATACCCTGCATGTTTGGGGTCATCATTGCCTGCCCAGGATGGGGGGAACCAAGTTAAAGATGACAATAGAATGTTGGGATTTTAACCAAACAAGGCCACACAACATGCTGTGCTCTGGGGCACTACGATAAAGTGGGCTACAGTTAGTCATGGCATACCAGACATAACTCAGCAGTCCATGCAGAAGTTAGTCTGACAAAAGAGTCAAGGACATAGCCAGTCAAATGAATGGCGGAATCCATTACAAAACAGGGATAACTTTTAGATCCACTGCAGCCAGTTGAGAGCTGTGTGATAAAACTAAGAGCCAGCAGTACAGGGGGACAAGCTGGATTATTGACTCGACTGCAGCAGCTCGAAACTGCATATACTCACTTCAAACTACTGAGAGGTCAATGTTTATGTGTCACTACTAGTCCCCACTTTGTGTTGGGGGGTGACTGTTTCGATCTACTGCAGATATCAAACCAATGCAAGGGAGAACTTTTCTATGACATCGCCATTAAATCTGTCCAGGGCAAAAACCCTGCAAAGCCTGATGCATTTGTACAGACCCTTTTACCATTTTAATAGGCATTACACCAACCTCAATACTTTTAATGTCAAAGATGTGGCCTCTATGTAGTTTTCTCTTTAGAATGACAGGTAAAGAGGCAAAGCTGAACTTTTTTCATCAAGGTCAAACTGGCGAGATGTAGGCTGGCTCAATAGCATCAGACTTTTCACACAGGAGTTATAATAAACACAGGGCTAGGCTGATAGGCTTCTTGACTTCTGATCCCTTCAGTGTTGTGCCTGGCCTTTGCAAAATCTGCCCAAAAGTGAGCTTGTAAACTAATTGAACTTCATGCAAAAGACAAAGGGTTTCCTCAAATGTGAAAAATCTCTACAGAGCCAGTAGTACGATCAGTGACGTTTTCTCTCCATACATCAATGAGACATACATCATTTGGCACAACAGGCAGAAGCCTGCCAAGTTATGTGCTACCTCATCATCATACCCCCCTTCCTCTGACTCAATGACAAAGGTTCCCACGTGAGGAATGGCCACCTCTACTGTGCGCTGGGCAGGGGACCCGTCCTCTCCACTGGGGTCAGGAAGAGGGGTGCAGGGGGAATGCACCTGGACCTCAAGTTGAAGGGAAGCAGGAGGGCAAGAGGACTGTTGAGACGATGGAATGGAGGACACAGACAAGGTGGCGAGGGGATAGACAGAAAATGTGTGGCACCTTATGAAAGTTTAGGAATGAAAAAAACAAACCAATCTGGTACCTCATCTTGTGTCAAATTCAAGCTTTCTTTCAGTAAGCATTCTTTTTCCAGAAGATGGAATCAATTCAACTTTGATGAATTCATCTTTCTTTTTCCCAGTTGCGTTTTACACTAGACTTGGTCACATATAGATAGGTAACAAATAATTGCATTTTGATCAGGAACCATTCTTTTCTAGTCTTAAATAAGAAGGATAATCTTAATTAAACAAACAAACTCTATCATACCATACTACAAAAGACTTTGGTCAACCATAACACAAGTTCCACTAATGTTTACTTTGTCTCCACTGTTTTTCCCCAAACATGTAGCAAATGCTACCAACTAGGCAGGAGGAGATGTTGCTGAAGAGCTTCAATGACCCTGAAGCATCAGCACCGGAGAACTTAACCTTGCTGTACTGATACTTGAAAATGTATAACCAATAGTTCAATGTCGTGTGACAATAGCACTTAATACCGCATTCAATTAATAAAATGCTAAGCTTATGGCTCTGAACCACACCCTTTCCCTTATTTTATCTTGTATATGTAACCACTTGTATTCTTTAACTTTTAGCTTTACTATTTGCAGCAACGTACCAAGCCCAATTCCTGATATGTTCTTGCACTTGCCAATAAATATGGTTTTGATAAAATTCAAAGGCAAAGAAAACACTCACTCCAAATTCCTAGCTAAGCCTTCGTACAACAGAGATATTTGAGGTGTTTCTCATAGACCTAAAACATGTCACACACAAAATAAAAATAAAAACTTGCAGAATAATAAAAGTAGTTTGGAAATAGTGGATTTGAGGATTTAAGATGGGTCACAATAAGGCATGGCTCCGAGTGTGTGCATGCACGATTGTTTTACACACAGCATTCAGTAGTGCTTCAGGGCTCCTCTCCTCCTGCTCAGCTGCGGCTTTAGAGATGGCCCTCTCCATGTCCTCTTTGAGGTGCTTCGAGTCATTGGTAGGCGATGGCTGCTCCATGTACTCTGGGTCCTGTTGGGGCACTGGAGGAAAGCAAAACAACCACAGTCATATGGAATGCATGTGTCAACATATCTCAAACAAACCAAGCAGCAAAACTACTGTAACAGACTGAGTATCAATTTCAGAGAGTTCTGGGAAAATAGCTTGGCAAAAAGAATAAAATTATATAGCCATTGGGATTTTCACTCCAGTCTTTTACATTTTTGTGAGACTGTCTATTATGGCTAAATCTTGCCTAATTCTCATACTATTAGTCTGCTGTAATTCAGCAGAAATGTAGATAATAGTATAGTATATGTCCAATGTGGCTTGAGTGGTGAATTTCTGAGTGCATCTGCACATGAGTATAAGCTCCTGCTCTTTCAGTGAAATAAGTAACAGATTACAGTACGTTATAATTGTAAGCCTGCATGCCAAGATGCAATCTCTCAAGGTCAGTTCCTCTTGCCTTTATCGTGCTAACCCACATTGCACTCATTGGAAACCTATTATTTCGCTGCTCTCAAGTGAACTGTTTGCATCCATGAGATGCTGATTCAGTAGTTTTATTTTATTCACTGCCTTTGTGTGTTGTGAGCCTAACCTGTGTTGTCAGGAGGACTGGACTCGATGCTCATTGGCTGAGGGGAGGAGGAGGAAGTGGAGGTATTGGATGCTGCTGCTGCTGCTGCTGCTGCGGCCAGTGCAAGCTTCTCCTGTAAGGCCTTACGGGCTTGCAAGGCATCCCACTCCTCGATTTCCTTGCTGAACAGCTCATTGTCCTCCTTTACATACTGCTTCAGATCCGGAGGCAGTTTATCCAAGCCACTCAGCATCTGACCTGTCTCTTTGTCAAATTCTTCTGTGTGGATAGAAGGACAGGGAAAAAGACCCATCAGTACCATCTATACTGCAGAATACTGTGCAAAACATTTGTAATTAAACAAACAAATACCAACTGATTAAAAACTAATGCATTCAAAGCATAAAGAACCAAAGACATGAACCACAAGAGATTAAAAAAATCAACATGGATTGCTACCACTGCACTAAACTCTCCTCCTTTGTGTACCTTCTATGAGAAAAGGCTTCTTGTCATTAATATACATAAGACAATAGGCGCTGGCATTGCGATAGCCTCCAAAAGAGTCCCTGACCAGCTCCTCCCACGATGATTTGGTGACAGAAATGTCATTGTACTTCATCCAACGCCGCTGGTGTGGGTCATATATGTAGGCCCAGTAGTGGCCAGCATTTGCCTGGCCCTCGTGGACCAGCACTGCATGTAGCCGGTATGGAACCTGGTATCACAGACAAAAAATAAAAAAATAAAAAAAGCTTACTTACTAAAAATAGAATTGCCTTTTAGCATTTTAAAATATGTGTTTCCATTTCCAAGTATAATTCTGACTGTAAGTAGTAAGTAAGAGCTCATTTAAAGCTTCTTTCAACTTGCTCCCTGTTTCTCAGGGATCTCAACAGTCAGCTGATTTTATAATCTCCATCAGTAGCCTGTGAGGGTACACCACCAATGGCAATCATTGATAACCCTGGCCTTGACCAATCCAGTATGATCTTGTAAATCCACAAATAAATCCATAAATTTTATGTTGGATACCCTTCCTGACACAACCATAACCCTATGGACAAGGCACAGGTAAAGCGCTGGGTGCCATCCCGCTATTCATGGATATGCGCCCATGCCTGTCACTATAAGTAAGAGTTCCTTTATATAGTCTGTCTTAAAACAAAGTTATAAAGTGTTGCACAAGATACAGAAAAATAAGCAACATACATATACATTTATTGCAGAAAAAGATCAACTACAGCCCCAGTAGCACAGTGATCATTGGATTTGCTGAGGGGGCGGGGTATTGGTCAGAGACCCTGATTGGAAGATCTAGAGGCGCAGTAAGGATGCAAACGTTCGGCATTGTATAAAGGGGTGAGACCATGCAGGGCCTTATATGTGATCAACAGTATCTTCAAGTGTACTCTATACTTTATGGAGAGCCAATGAAGGGATGAAAGGAATGGTGTGATATGGGATCTAAGATTGATATTGGTACTGATATAGCAGCCTGTCTACAGTGTTTTGTACGAGTTGTAGACAGAACAGGGCTACTTGGCGGAGACTAGAAACAATAGCATTGCAGTGGAAAAGGTGTGGAAAAAATAGGGCATGGATTAGTAATTCTACATTGCTGCTTGATTAGATTTTTACAGTTAGAGAAAGTAGGCTAGCACAAGTTTTTTTATGCCTAGGTCAACATTTAGATTTTAGTCAAAGAGTATATCTAGATCTCATGAGGGCTGAACAACGGTGGCCAAACGTGTTAGGACCAATAAGGAGAATCTCAGTTTTGTCTGAATTGAGCTGAAGGAAAAGAGTGACACTCATACCTTAATAGCAGCGAGTCATGAGCAGCAATATCATCCATATTGACTGAACTAAATTGATACAGCTACATGTCATGAGTGTAACAGTTGTGAGAGATGGAATCGAACTTGCTAACCAGATTACACAGAGCTAACATGTAGATTGAGAAAAGTAGGGAACCAAGGGCAGAGTCCTACACACCTGCATCATGGACTTGTCAGAGTACATCAGCTCAATGGTCCTGTGGATTCTGGATATACTGCCTTGCAGATCTGCAAGGAAGACGACCATTACATTGAACTTCAAAGTGCCTCATACTAAATCACTTTTCCCTCATCACAAAGTACTGCTGTGGGCAGATAAATCATGGTCAAGGCTTCCCTGACAGTGAAAAACTACCAGAGCTGTATGGAAGGTGGAAAGTCATACCACGGGTGTCATTCTCCACCTCGCTCCTCCAACGATGCAGGCAACCTTCGAGGACCCTCAGCTCCTCTTCACTGATATGGCGGGGAGCAGGGTGCATAGGTAGGTCGGGAGGCAGTCGAGACTGAGTGAACGGTTTATGGATGGGTACTCTCTGTTGCTGGGATGCAGAGGCTGTGGTGGAGCCTTGAGCCAGTGATGAGGCCTCTACAGGACCCAAGGAGCTCTGCTCTGCTGTACTGCAGAAACAGAAATGTAGTGCATAGCAATCAAACAAACAAATCTTTAAAGTCAAGCATAACATTTTGATATGAATGGGCTGCAAGTTTTAAGGAGGAGATAACAAATAAGATTTTGTACTTGTTTATTTTGTACTTGCTACCGGTTTTCAAAATTGACCAAAACAATACTATACTACCTCTATACTACATTTTATGTGGAGCTGTGGTAGTGCAGGGGTGCGCTTCAGTAATCAATGAGCTAGAGGCTGTGGGTTCAAACCCACCGTGGGGAATCAGGAAGGGTATCAATGTCAACACCCACATTTGAAACTGCTCTATGGGGCCGGCCATTTCATGCTAGTCTCAGACAACAAAAAATTACAGCTTCATCTTCCATCCAAGAGATAGAGCTACAAGGCAATATAAGAAAATGTGTCTCCCTGTAACAGAAACCCTCAGCCATTATGGTGACCCTTTGACAGTGTTTAGGACACCCTGAACATCAATGAACTGCATATTAAATGTTTAGATTTACAGTAAATTTGAATAGTTGATCGTAGGATGTAGAAATATCCCATATCATAGTAAATTTATTTAAAAAGTTAATAAATCAACTCTAAACTTATATATTAAAAAGATGCTTTCAAAAATGCACGTAGTTTCTTTAAGGTGATTTCTTGTCTGTAAACCTAGTTTGTATATAATCCTACATTTTATCTACACCTCTCCTTCATTGCACTCTGTCCCTCATCTCCCTGTAATTTCCTGGTTCATGAGAAAATAGTGCTTGTGAGGAGTTGGGGAAAAGCAGTTGACTTGAAGTAAAGATGAGCACGTGGAACTTGCCTTGGTGGGGGCAGCTGTTGCCCTATTGCACCACCGGGAGGCACTGATGTGTCGATATCCTCCACAGGGGAGGTGCACACAGGCTTACTGGAGGCAAACTCCATGGCATACTGGAGAACGTCTGCCAGAGGGAACCTCTTGGGGCCTGAGCCATAACTCAGATACCTGATGGAAGGAAGGTGGGTGGGTGGGTGTAATATCATTGGAGAGGAGACAGAGAAAGGGCACAGGCAGAGTGAAAAACAACTCCCATGGCTGTATCTGAAAGCTTTATTGACCTTAGCTAAGCAAATGGGTACTGGCCGGTAAATTGTACCTCTCCAGTCGTTGTTGGAGCAGCGTCAGATGCTCTTTCAGTCTCCTGATCTCCTCCCTCTTGATTCTGGTGATGTCCCTGTTCTTGTCCATGTATCTTGGAAAAAAGGATAGAAATCGGTAAATTAAGGGGTAAATTACAACAAATAAGAAAATTGAGTACTGAAGGGCTTCAGGGTAAATGAATTTGAAATAACATTTTACTTATAGCATCAAAAATATAATGTCCCCTCTATCTCCTTATCCCTTGTATCCCGTTCACCTGTCCATGTAGAGCATAGAGGGGAATTCGAGTTTGTTGTGGATTTTCTCGGGGCGTCCCAGTGCTTGGTTGAACTCAAATCTGGACAGTTCAAAGGTCAACACAGGAGGGAGCTCGGTAAACCAGTGCTGAAAGAGAATTGGACATTGATAAATTACATTTTATATCACATCACATTCTCATATCATATTATGTTGTATAGTAGAATATGGGAGGGAACACCAGAGGCATTACACTGACCAAAGGTATTTGACAAATGCACGCTAAATCAGATCATGAAAGACGTGTTATGTGCCCAGCATCTGGCTTCTATTTACCGTTAAAACAGTCATGAGCAAACTATTTAACGGTTTTATATTTGAATACCGTAAAAGAACACGGGGTTATTAAGCATGTTAACTGGTCCACCTTATCTAAATTGCACCTTTATATAGGAACTCTTTTCGGCCCCCCAAACACAAATACACACGTGTGAACAGATTTAGTTGATAGCTGGGACCAACCCATAAACTGGGTGCCACACCCATCTGTATAGCAGCCTGGTAATCCGCTCCCAGCTGCTGTGAGACAATGTGGACAGTTAGCTACGGCTAACCAGAGAAAATAGCCAGACTGTTAGAGGTCATAGTCCCTCTCTCCATAGGTATTTCTTCAGAGAGGGTCCACCATACAAAGGTAGCTAACTTATTTAAACAAAGCCCTCTTTGAACTGACATCAGTGTTCGTAATGTTTTCATTTGTGACTTGAGTCTCAAGAATGTAGTTCTGCACTGTGCCATTGTGAAATTATTTGCTTTGCACACTCACAACTCTGCGATTACTGTGCAAAATATGAGTATGTACTCATACTCATATGAGTAATGAGTAAACTTTGGTGTGTGTGTGTAACCTGGTTTCAGCACTGACCTCCTGTCCGGACCTGGCAGAGTTTTCTGCTGAGTGCAGGGACTCGATTTCACCCTCAATCATCGCTGCTTCCAGACACTCATGGAGGTCCTTGAAGCCATTTACCTGCAGGGGGTATTGCCCAAACATCTCCGTGTTCTCGAATTTTTTACCTGAGGAGTTGAATACACGCACGCATGCAGCCACACACGCACACACACAATCCCAAGTACACACAGGATACATTTGAGCAAAATTGCAGTAACACATACATGGTGAGAATTGTTGGTTTAAGGAGATACTGATAACCGCAACGTGTAGCCATTACAGGCAGATATACACTGTTATGCAATCTTCCCCTTGGAGTTGTATGTTAATTGCCATGTGAATGAATGACACAGAATGGGAATGAAAGACACACAAGAGCAGGGGGAGAGAAAGAGAGAGCAAGAGAAAAATGCACAGACCCAGAGAGACATGTGTCACGTGAGAGTAGGAAAAGAGAGCAAGTGAGAGAAAAACCAATAAATGGAGCTATTTCACACTCATTTGCACCCCAGCGATATTCACTAGTTAAGAAGTCAGACACTCATCAAGACCACGTCAACAGCATTAAGGAACTCTCAGGATCAAGTACTGATGAGAGGTCAAAATGGTGAGCATGCGTGCATGTGTATTAGTGCAGATGCAGATGAGGTGTTAAGGTCATTTCATGAGCAGGAGTGTGTCCCGCTGGATGTGGCAGACTGCCGCAGCTTTTGGCGTGTCTGGGCTAGTGGTATTGTCATGCAGAATAAGTGCAGTGACAATCAGTCTTCAAGGTCCTCCATGATCAATGCTGTTGCATTCTGCTTTTTTTTGCATGGGCCACATCTCATTAAAACAAGGTCACCTTTCATTACTGGGGGCAAGGACTTGCTTGCTGCTTCCTGGCTACTGCAGGCCAGGCTGAGAGGCTGAATCTCTATCTCTCACTTTGTTTGCATAATAATAAACCCTTCCACCTCATCTTACCTTCCAAAACACCCACCGCCAGGAACCGGCCGTAGAAAAGTTCCACCATGGGGTTCTTTGGCTTTTCACCCTCCCTGTCAAAACACAGACGTCACAAACACATATCCACCAACTGTCAACGGGGGCCATTCTGAGCCATGTGCATTAAAATTCTGTGTTTTAAACATTTCTCCCTCCTACTATTTCCACACAAGTCAAATTCCTCCAGGATGACCAATGTAATGCTGGTGCTTAACGGGGCTTTGGTTACCTGTCCTCCTCAGCCTTCATCTGGAAGGCATCCTCCAGCCAATCCAGCAGTTTATGGGTGAACTCGCTCACATCCTGCTGTTGAGAAAAGAAAGCAGACACACAGAGATGGCAATACCAATTACAGAACCACTTTTGGGACAAGGAGGTCAAAATCACACTAAAGGATTTAACTATGCCTGGAAGCAACCTGGCTCATTCAGTCAAATCAGTGTAAAGAGTTACTTATTGATGTGGAGCAAGGCTTGAATACCAGATGAGTCATCATCAGAGAACATCACCGATTGCTGCATTTCAAAGAGAACCTGTAGGCCTCCGATGCAATTCAACAATGCTCTTATTTAGGTCAATGGCTCTCAACTCTGGCTAATACAGAAGGGAGAGACATTACTAATGAATGGGGGGGTCCAGGAGGCAGGCTTGAGTAACCGCAATGGAGACAATATTTTAAAGCTATGTTTATGTGAAATGAGAAGAAAGGGTAATTTTTCACACTTGTCATATTAACATGACATTAGTGGCATATCGAGGCCAATCCCCAGTCAATCATTATCACAGAGTTAAGTAGGAAGGACATCTATAGACAATGGGAGTGAAGTCTCTCGAGTAAGAAAAGCTGAGTCAGTAGAAATGCTAATAATATTGAGGGGTCAGTCCTTGAGCCAAAAGAATAAACACAATGTATAGAGGTTTGAAAGGTAGGATATCCACAGGTTGCATGCAAGCATCATTAGACATAGCCAGTAATGAATAAGTATTATTACGCCCAGTTGACTAAAAATAAAGCAAACTTACCTGCTGTGACTCGCTGGACTTGAAGGCATCTTTAAGGATGTCCACGGCACGAGACGGGTCAACATACTTTCTCTTTGTGCCCACCATGAGGGAGAAGAGGTGTCTCAGCTCCTGCATGAAGGGCAGGTTCCTATGCTCCTGGTTATAGAAACACAATCAGTCAATAGCTGCAACACAGCTTCTTGAATGGTTTCAAACAGTTTTATCATAGTATAAAAGTCCATGTGATAGCTTGCCAGAATAGCAGCAGTCTGGACAAGATTCACAAATGCAGTCACACTTGTAATGATGTCAGATAAGCAGCGTGCATGATGGATCAAAACATGAGGGGAATAGTGCGTGCACGCACACACACACTTTCAATTACCAGACAGGTATCAAAATGACAGAGTGTGACATATTGGAAATTGAGTTGGTTGACCTTGGCAACACAGAGCTTTTTAGCAAGCCATGGGTAATTTAAAACGTAGATTAATAGGTTGATGTGTTTTGCGTCAAATTAAGAGCTCCAGTGAGGACACACGTGACCTCCCCGACATGTCTTCCACCATCCATAGAGGTAGAGGTCAAAGGAAGGTGAGAATCAGCTCCAATAAGAGGAACAGGATGTTAGATAAAATCTATTACTTCCCGTGTGACACATATTTCCTGACAGTGTTTTTACCAGCGATTAGAACAGGTAATAGAGGATGGTCTCAAGCTAAACTGTGTGTGTTTCATCTCAAATAACCCAATTGGGTCATTAATTAATTAATTAGTCAAATAATTATGATTAATGTGACCAAATTGATAAAAATAAAAAGTGAATAATTTACCATAAAAAGTAATCACACGGACATTTCACATCGACAGTGAAAACTGTCTATTTGGTTGGAGGACCAGAGTCAAATGAGCAGAACTGGAATGGTTCAAATACAAACTGACCTGAAACCCGTGATAAAAAAAAATTCTCTGAATTTTTTAAAAATTGCAACATCAACATATTTCTACTTATTTAGATCATTTATGAGTTTTACAATTATATCATTATACTGATACCTACCGATTAAGATTAAGCAACAATAAGGAAATACAAGGGAGTAAAACTCCAACCAGAGACTTGCTAACGGATGGTAAAGGGAAATAACATCACTTGTCTTGCTGTAGTACCAAGTCAGAGACGCTGATATCGGATTAGGGCCTAAACTCTACGAGTCTCCTACTGGTAGTGGAGCATCAGTCTACCGATTAAGAGTGAGAGATTGAGAGATCTGTACAGCAATGGCAGAGGCTTAGACCAGATTAGTGACAGGGTGCTAACCCTATAAGGATCTCCCTGAAAGTAAGAGGCACATAAGTAAAGGAGAAAAAAGGGTAACATTTTGGGAACTCTAGGGTCAATGAGTCTTGGAGAACATCAGAACCAGAGTCAGCTACTTAAGATTTACTGGAACTCTGGAGTAATTGAAATAGTATCACTTTTTGTACTTAACTGGTTCACATTTCACACCAGGAGTGAACTAAGTACAGTGTCAGGGAGAACTCTAAGCCACTGTGACCCTTGGGTGAGATGACACAGCTGTTGGATGGTGCCATATTATCTGCATTGATTTCATCCCCATGGCTTATGACACTCTTCACAGAATCAAGCCTAGAGCTAAAACTCTCCCGGTGACGTTAGGCTGTACTGGGTCCACGATGAACAAGAGAGCTCACAAACCATCCTTTCTATGACAGAATAATCTGAAGAATAGTTTGTTTTATGCACATATTCTGGCTTTAAGTGTGAAGGAAAATTAAATTTCCAGTTGCAATTTTTAGGCTAAAATGTCCTATATGGACATTTAAAGCCATGTGATCTTAAAGGCACAAAGGAAACGTTCATGCACAAGTGAATGAACCATTCTTCAACATTTGCTTCTTGAACATTGCCTAAAAAGGCTGGATTAATACACTAAACTTGAATTACTTTAAGAAGGGTAGACATGAATCCAAGTACCACAGACTCAGAATGTTGAATCACAGACTAACCTACCATGTGGAACAACACTGAAATTACATGGTTTGACTGACTGAACTCATTAATATGTGCATGGATAGAGGAAGACAGGCCACAGACCCCATTTGCTCAATTTACTGTGTGGTTGATGGGCGGTTTGATTGACGGGCGGTTATTTACACTCATTCAGAGACACAAGAGCTAAAGAGCACGCCTTGGGTTGGAGAACAGAGGACTTTGGGTTGGGAATGATAATTGGTGCCCCCGAGTATGGCTTTGCCAGTGAAGACGAGCCTTATTTTGCAACCTTTCAAGTGCAGTGATTGTGTGATTGTGAGACAGGGTTTGTTTGAAAGTGGGGTTAAAGAGGCCATTTATGTCAAGAGGGAATGACCATCATTGAATAGGGGTGGTGGCCTGAGAGTACATATGTCTGTGATTGGAAATATTCCCCAATCCTTTGTGAATAGTACTCATTGCCACTGAAAGTGCAGCTAATGACCCAATTCGCAGATGAACCCTGCCTATTGGGGTGTGGCATCGATGTACTGTTTATTAAGGGGGGGGGTACTTGCAGTCTTCTCAGACTGAAGATGTCATCTGTTGGAGTGATGAAACTTCTGAGTTCCAGTTGAACCGATTCATTTCTGTTTTGGTGATTCCCATGTCTGGATTATTGAGCATGCATCAAGACATGATTGTAAGACAGTTTTAGGTAACTATCATATATCTATTACAGAAAAACAGTACAGCATTCCAAAGCGGTGAGTAACAGTTCACGGGAAAAACAAAACTGTGCCAAATATCTTCATCCTCCCACAAAACGGAAATGAAAATGAAACCAAATGTAACATTACTATTGTACTTATGTCTGTCAGCATTGATATTGTGCTTTATCAGCTGTGCATTAAACAATAGTGTTAACATTTTTTCTTTTTACCCCCTTTTTTCCCACCCGAATTCTCTGAGTTGCCTACTGCTGGGTCAGTCTCTTTGATACCCCTCTGGAACGTCGACAGGAAGGAGGAAGCCGTAGCCTGCGAGTCCACTGTGAGTGCCCAGAACATCCCGGGGGGGACACTAGTGAATCCAAAATACTTTATCCAACCTAAACCCTATACCCATGTGGGGCTTAGCCAATTATGCCCCACTAACTTATACCACTAGTGAAGATCAAGTATTAAGACTGTGGTAGCTCAGTGGTAGAGTGTGGACTTTTGGGAACTGATGAGGCAGAGGCAGTGGGTTTGAACCCACCGTTGGTCGCCAAGAAGGGCATCCAGCCTTAATCCCCCAAGCTACATTCCCATGTCCATCCCCACAACATGGGGACTAATTGTGACAAGTAAAACCGGTTTCTCCTACCACTAGTGAAAATCAAGTCAATCTTGCAGTTACTTGAAGCAAGCTACTTTTTCCTGGAAATGTTCCTATCTTTTCAAGGCAATATGTCAGAAATCTTCAAATAGAAAAATAAGATATTATCTTTAATGATAAATTCTGAGCAAAAATGTGCTGAATAAGTATTTTTAATAGCTGATAATACTGAGTAGCCATTTCCATTCTAAAAATGAAAGAAAATTGAGTAGAAAAGAGGGCCACATAAAAAAGGACCATGACTAGTGTCAAAGAGATCCCTTAAATTTGCAATACCCATTATCGCCAATGTGTCAATCACAGGCGGGGACACGCAGGTATGGAGAGCGGTGGTTGGGGTAGGGGTCTCTCACCTTCTGGTTGCGTGGCAGGTCCTGAACCCTTGCTGGGGGTGAATAGTGGAGAACCAGCCTCTGAAACTCCAGGAGGTTGAACAGAGACTGAAGAGAGAGGAGAGCAGAATGGCAACAATATGTATGTTTAAAACATTAGTCATATTACATGGTTCGCTTCATTAAAACAGTCTTTCAAGCTCATGGCTACAGTCACTGTTTTTATATTATTTTCCAAAAAACTCAAGAAAAAAAACAAGACAAAAATGCCTAATTATTGGTATTTGCAGACATTTTGTTCATCTGAGCCCATTGCTCATAACAATAAATCCTCAAATATACATCTCTGCCAAACTTGTTCTCTTCTGTAGCCAATTAGCAAGCTAAAAGTAACACATACACCAAGCCATCCAAAATGCACTCGATTTACACTTGCACTCGATTCCTAATATCACCGGTAGTTCAATGGTAGAATTCTTCCCTCCATGCAGGGCGGGATTCAAATCCTGGCCAATGCATAGTGCGTCTAACTCTCAAATGTACCACTCAATAGTACACAGTACACATGAGAAATTGGACCTTATACTTTGTAATAAGGTTGTGGACATATGTTGAGACATTCTAAATCTTAAAGGAAGTTGGAGCACAGGTTCACTTAGAAAATTACTCCTTTAGTTAGGAATCCACTATTCTGTGTAAGGATCCACAGCAAAAATGCTGCTTCCTGACAGTGAGGCTTTTACCTGGGCCTCCTTTATGATTACACAGAGCTGCCTCCTGCACTGCACTACTTTAGGTGCGATCGTTGTGAGTGCAAGAATTCCGAGAGCCTCACGTTTAATTCTATGGTCCTATTGGTGTTCATTTCCATAATGTATCTGAATGTGAGAAGAAAAAAAGTGAGGACATTAACTTTCATACACGGTGCACCCTGGGTCTCAAGATTTGGACACCTGGTAGGGAAAGGAGAAACTTGTTTACTTGTTTTTAGTCGCCTGCCTTCACTAAATCTAGTGGAGGGGACACGGTCAGGCTGTGCTGCTTGGGATAGAGTTACATTACACACAGAAGCCAGACAGCATGTGACAGTGCATCTAAAGTTCGTCAGCCAAATTTTTGTTCAGTTCACATTCTGCTAATATCCTTGAAAGAAAAACAATCTAAAAACGTTCATTGCAATGACTGGTCAGAAATGTGTCTGCATGCCTGATAAAGACTCTTTCAAGGCAAACTAAAGATCTTTAGTAAATGTCATTAAGTCTCTTCAAATTGGTCTTGTAGTCTAGTTAGATGGATATTTGTGTGTGTGTGTGTGTGTGTGTGTGTGTGTCTACCTGAATGACAGCACTGAACCAGCAGGTATTGCCAACATTCTTCAGCCCCACAGGACAGTTGTCCATTCTCTTCCTGTCGTGAGGGTTAGGAGAGTCGCTCCATACTTCTGTGTGAGTGCGCTTCAAGCTTGCCTTATTCTCTGCTATGCTTGCCTCCAGCACTCTGAAAAGGGGAGAGCACCACACAACCAAATTCAAATAAAGCCATTGAATGTCCCCTTCATCAAATGATATCCCAATTCTCTCTTTAAGTTTTGACTTTTAGCATTATGTTCAACATTTCCCCCAATTCACATGACTACAACATGAACATGTCTCTTAAATATTATTTGTCTGTAATCACAGGGTAATTAATCACTGTTCTTGGCTTACCTGTTCTGATTTAAATTACAATAGAGAGGCATTGTTTATAATTACACTGTGCATTGTGGATCATGGTCTGGGAGATGTTTCTTAGTTACTAGTACGTTTCCTATTCGGCATTTTCTCTTGTCAGACAAAATTTCATCCCTCTGCCAAAAGAGACTTATAAGTTCTGCACTTATCCATGGTAGGGGTCCTCCCTGACCTTTAAGATTTTCCAGGGAGCCTGTCGGTCTGCTGCTTATCCATGATTGGGGTCTTCCCCTGACCTTTAAGATTTTCCAGGGAGAATGTCCGTCTACTACTCGAGTGAACTCAGAATGAAGAAAATCCCAGGAACTCTGAACACTGGGTAAGATTTGGTACTTATTCCAACTAATAGAGACTAAATATTTAGGTCTACTTTCATTTGCTGGATGTCTTTTCTTGATGCTGCTTGGAGGAATCTAACCTGTAATGCCTGTAAGGGCTCTATCACTGAGCTACCGCATTCCTTCAAATGGTGTCATTTGAGTTCTTACTCTGGTGTTTTGGTTGTCAACTCATGCAAAGAACCGAGAACAGTTGCAATAATCTATGCAATATAATCTCCTTTCATGTTCAGTTAATTTCAGAGTAGAAATTATTTACTTTGAATGGTTAGCTGTGTGGCAACTGAACAAGATTAATCTAAGATTACAAAGAATATTTGTCAAAACAACGTTATGAATGAGTAATTCTACATAGAATAAGAGTGCAACATCTACAGTTTTCAATAGCGGGCCCTAGTTCAGACCAAAGACTGAACCCAAGAAGATTTGTGATTTTTATTGGTCAGTGGCTCAGAGTAAATTTTATGCAAATTTCATATTGGTAAGTAATTTAGCCCACCTGCTGATCGCTTGCTCCTCATCGGTGATGCCCGTCTCCCTGAAGGCCCGGTTGGACTCCTCCAGGCTGAGGGCAATGGCCCTCTGCAGATCATCCTTGTCATCGCCGGTCAGGTCAATTACATCTGCAACAACACAAAACCCCTCAGCCTCATGAACATGAAGAATTGAGATAAAGGGTAGAGAATAGGAAAACGACAACAGCAAGAAACCAACAAACAAGGGTATTCAAACAAGAGTTGTGATCGATCAGATCCGATATTGTTATCAGATGCTGATACTGATGTAATATTCATTCACTGGAATCATCCAGATTCCAGTGTGATGTTTTTATGAATTATAAATATGCATTTAATAACGCAATTTTGAGCCCATAGTCAAAATGGTATATGCAAGCTCAGGTAGTATAATGTGTTTAGAGTGCAGGGATGTGAGACACAAGCAGCTCACTTGTCTGTATAGAGATCAGTAAGTGAAGGATGGCAAAGCTGCTGACCAGGTGGCTCTAGTCTATGGGGGGGTGTAATGATTCTAATGGAAAACAAGTCAAATCCCATAAAAGTGTAAACCTGGAGTCTCCTGAATTCCATAGTATCTCAGAGAAAGACAAAACCACTGTAGATGACATAGTGATTGTATCAGAGGACCTGGTTAATATGGAGAAGTGGCGCCACTGTGTGCGTAACCCCCCCCAACAGCTTCAGCGGCTGAGCCCAGCAAGAAGGCTCAGAGTGAGGAGAGGGTGGCGGTTGCAGTCCCGTCTGTCACCAAGAGCAAGGAGAAGGAGCCTGACGATGAAATGGGGCATGATTCCAATGTTGCTGTTTTTTCACATGTGTCTCCCAGCCATATAAATGGATACATTTTCATTTACCACTTTTCTAGTCCAGTGACCAATCAGAGCACTTTACAACGTATGCCTCAAATTAACCTGAGCGTGGGGAATTAGCCATATGCACTCTCCTGACAACCCCATAGTGGGATCAAACTTTTGATGCACCACTTGGAGGCGCACACTCCATTACTGTACTGCCACAGCACTTCAAACGGTGTCATTTGAATTCTCAGTCTGCTGTCTTGGTTATCAAAGCCTGCAAAGAACTGAGAACAGTTGCAGACGAAAGCTTGGTAAATTAATTGAGACAGAAATCAACCCACAGTAACACACTAAAGGAAAGGGGAAAACCCAGAAGAATGTGATGACCTCTTTAAACAGAAAAGTCATACAGAAAATTAATAATATGTGACCGGCTATGGTTTCGAGAGACCCAAGTCAGAAAAGCAACATTCAAGGAAATTAGCAAAGAAGCGGGGTTTTTTCCCAAAATGAGTGATTTCTGTTTTTTTGCAGAAAGTGTAAATTTGGGTCATGGAGAAGCCACCCAGTGTTTGAAATAACAGTTTGGTTTATTTAAAAGTACACATTTTGCACTTGAAATCAGATTTATTTTCAGGAAATTCTCTCCCTTGTTGGGGATGTGTGCACCAATACTGTTAATTTCCATACTGGCCATTCCGTTGGTCTTTCAGGTGTTCCTTTGCTCTCGTTCAGCTAATCAGCTGCACGTTAGAAGCGAACCGCATGGCTACTTAATGTAAGGCTTTTGCACAAGAAACTGATACTGCATCTGATTTCATCATTGAACGAAGATGGAAATGGCAAAGAGCACCGCAGAGGAGTTGAATCGTGGCTGTTATATGGAAAATGTATTCTTCGACAAGCTGGATGCCTCTTCTGCACAAGCTGACCTCACATCTGATTCTGAAGACAAGTGCAGCAACAGCAACGACAAAAGGGACTGTATCACATTAGAAAACATCCCTAATCTAGAGCTGACCTTAGCTGAAGATGATGACAGAGAATCTCTTGTTCTCGCAGCTCAAGAGTTGGACCGTAGAATATCGGAAACTGTATCTACGGTAACATTTGAAGGGAATAAAGACAGAAAAATGGATAAAATCCTTAACCACTACAATGCTTACTGCCCTGCCAGACCACTGACAGTCCATGGCAGGGGGTGTGGCTTATCGAAATAAGATGCTAATAAGCCCCATTGTACTCCCCAGCCAAATCTCTAGGGGCCTTTTTAAGCCTTTCAGCTTTTGTGATGTGCTCACTTTCAAATGGCCACAACTTCTTCAAATATTATCAGATTCTGTGTTCAGTCACATGACTTATCTGTAGAGTATGTAATACTTACTTGTGTCTGCCTGGCTGCCCACACTGATGTATCTATCATTTGCCACCTGGGAGGTCTGGTAGTAGGTAGCCTCGTCTTGCTGGGGGACCTTAGCATTCTTCTCCGTCAGGAAAGCCACTGCTTCTGCCAGATCTCCATTGCTCACCTGAGAAAAGATAATGGAAAAATAAACGGGTATGATAATGAAGACTCGTTTTTGAGGGGACATTTCATTTATCATGAGCCTCTCAGGATGTGATCTTATACCATACTTATGGTGAATGTCAGTAGGGAAAAACATAGAGAATAATCAACGAACTTAAATGTAGAGTTCCAAATCCCAAACATTCTCCAGCTGAAATTTCCAGATTTGTCTAACCTTGATTTCTTGACTGGATCTTAAGAATTTGTTCAATGTTCAACTGGAGCATTTTGATTAAGGATGCAAATGGGTTGTACAAGTGTACAGATGAAATGTATTGCAAGTATATAACAAATCATTTCCTCATATGCATGTCAGAGCAGAGTATATTTCTCTCATATGAAACCTTCAGCAGACATTCATCAGTTTTGAATTTTCTAAGGTTCAAGACTTAATCATTATCGAGATCATTTTCAAGTCTTTCAAACAGCTGATGATAAAAAGTGTCCTCAGATGTTTAAGGTGAGTCCAGGTGAAGTCATTGATATAAAATACATCTCATATGCCACAGATGGACGGACAGAGAGCGAGAGAGAGAGAGTGAGAGCAAGATTTTGTGACATTGCCACCATGTACCTGCAGGGCTTGTTGAAGCAGCTGGACATCTGTAGTGCCTGTGACCTCCCTCAACTGGTTTAATAGAGTCTGCTGGTGCTGTTGGGGAAAAGCAGGGAGTAGGGCACAGATGAAGACGTAAAAATATTAAATACAGCGTGTCAGAAGAATAAATATTGACGACTGAACGTGACAACTCTTAAGAACATGGCGAAAAGAATCCTATTTATACAGCTTGGCAATGGAGAATGAATTATCTCACCACTAGGCTTGGATGATTAACAGAAAATTGGCTGATTCTAATAGGTGATTGGATTTTTTGGGGGGGTTATTTGTGTCCTTTTATTTAGCAAATTTAATGATCTATCTCCTCGAGAATTCTACTTGATAAATAATTAACCTATAAAGAGCAATTCAAAGTGTGTGCAAATGGGAACTGGCAGTTGGAGCTGGGCCATATACACTCTCATGTTGACCTGATTTCCAGTCTTCCACAAAACAGGTCAGTGACTGCACTGAGACTAAATTATAATAAATCTGTCTTTAATAGCTGCTGTCTGTTTGATAGGTAGATCTTATGTCAACTCATAAATTACATTGGAGAACTAGACCAGAAACTGTATGTGCAGATGTGTACCCTGTCTAATAGTACTGTTATATCCACCTGTTTTTATTTATTTTGCTTAATTGAAGTGTAGCCTATAGGCTGATAATCTACTACTACTGCTAGGTAATGGGGTGGCATCGCTCAGGAGGTAGGGCAAGTTGTCTAGTAATCAGAGATTAATAGTTCAATCCCTGGCCCCTGCAGAAAGCAACTTGAGATGTCCTTGAACAAGATGTTAAACCCATAACTGCTCCTTGACAGATGGGTTGAATACAGAGAACAAATTCTGCCACCCTTGGGTATGTGACAAATAAAACAGGTCACTAATTCTCTCTCCTTTTAATTCAAAAATAAACAAGTACAGAGTCAAACAGAGAAAAATAATAATTTCAAAAAATATCCATATCAGTATGGACAAGGCATCAGACTCACAAAAACACCCAGCGCAAAATCGAAGATCTCGATAATCTACTGGGTTTACATTGTAGTATGGCCAATTATAACACATTAGCTTACTGTAATACGTCAGTGATTACTAGCATGAATATGTGTCCAGACCCACATTTCAAACCCACAATTCATTCTCAAGTCTGAAAATGGTATAGTGTGCTGAGCAGCATGGTCACAAGTCGGAGGGATGCAATGTTTTCATTCCTGGAGGCCAGCATCTTTAGCTCATGAATGCTTTAGTCCATAATCTACTGTTATATGTTAAACCCGGCTAGAGTCAAAGGCCTTCATACACTTAACCTGTGTCTGCCCAGCAATGGCCCCAGGCGATACACACCCTGAACAAATGCACTTATAAAGAGGAACTGCACTTACTGTCAGAACCTGAGGGAGACCAGTTACTAAAGCAGCTTGAGCACAGACCAAAGCTTTTACAAGCACAGTGGGCAAGAGATATGAGATGAGAACAGCAGTCAAGTGGGTCTTGGGACACAAACCTGGAGAAAATGGACCATATTTTAAGAAAATGTTATCTTTTGTCATCTTCAACTCAAGCTGTGCCAACAGCACAGCCTATTTCTGATGTCCAGCCTACAATTCAATACAATCAAAACGTGCAGATGCCACCATATCCCAATTCCATATTATTGAGCTGAAACACCAGCTGGCTGAGAAAAGGGGAAGGCATACAGTCCCAGCTGATGCATATTATATAGGTACAGTCCATCCATCATCAACCACTTATCCAAAGTTGGGTGATGGAGCCATAGTGGATCATTGGGTGAAAGGTGGGGAAACACCCTGGACACATTGTCACTCCATCTCAGGGTTTGAGCACTTATGGGTTCAGGGTCTTCCTCAAGGGCACCTCGAGATACTTTCGGCTAGGACTGGGGCTCAAATCTTCCGAATACTTGATGAAACCCCTCCCCCAGCAACACCACCCTTATAAGTATGGTGAGAGGTCTGTTTTATGTGTTACCATTAGTCCCAATGTTGTGGGGCTGGACATGGAATTAGATGGAGGATGGCGCTTAAGACCGGATGCCCATTCCAATACTCCATGGTGGGATCAAACCTGGGACCTCTCGCTTGTAATTTCCCAAAGCATGCACTCTACTGCTGAGCTACCGTGGCAATATCTAACCATTAAAAAACTCAATCACTTTATTGACTAGCTTCAATTCCACAGCTTTTCCCGAGGAAAATACTGGGACATTGAACTGTGCATAGTGTTTGCTAGTCCATCTGACAACTGGTTTGAGCTAACCGGGCTATAAATTTAGATAAAAGAAACAGTTAAATTACAGCCCTTATCAGATTGACAAGGACACCTTCAACATAAAATCTGTAATTAAAAAGCAGAGGAAAAAAAAGCCTTTAGGGACAGACAGGAATTTTTCACTGGTCTCGAGTGGCACGACTATTGAGCATCTGTCAACTGACATATCCGGGCAAGCTCATTGGGCTGATGCTATCGAAGTTTAGATTGTACAAGGACATCAAGTTCATGAATACCAATAGCCTTATTAAGTTAGGCCATCAAAGAAGAAGCTTTATGTATTTGTCATTGTACATACAACGACATTTGTGCTATGCATTCAACCTATCCTTCTGCATAGAGCAGTGAGCAGTTGCAGCACCAGGGGAGCAGTTAGGGGTTCAGTGTCTCGCTCAAGGACAGTTCAACATACTTTTTGCAGGGGCCGGGGATTGAATCACCAATTCTCTGATTACTATAAGTCCGACCTACCTCCTGAGCTATGCCACCCCATCAATATCACCAGACTGTTTATCTCCCTTTGCAATATGAATGCAGCTTCTCAGTATCACTCACCAAGATTTCAGCTGTGGGAAAGATTTGGTGCACTGCTGTTAGGTGGAATATGTGGAGACTATATGATTGATGATGTCCAATTTTGGACATCAAAAATACAAATGCGTTGTCCTCTGGCACATTATAACACCACTATTCCATTATATACACTGATCTTAATTATCCATAGATTCATTGTCAACTGAATATCCTAAGTTGGGTTGCAGGGTCATGCTGGAGCCTATCACAGTGCTCATTGGGCAAAAGCAGGGAAGCATCCTCAACAGAACACCATTCCATTGTAGGCCTTAAGAAGTTTGGGGTTCAGTGTCTTGCTCAGGGACACCTCAAAACACTTTCTGCAGGGGCCGGGAATTGAACAACCAATCCTCTGACAATACAATACTCCAAAGAACATTGTATTGTCTGATCCTGGCATATACCAAAAACACCAATGATGAGAACAAACTGGCCAAGATGACATAACCTGTGTTCAAACACTGCAGTGAGATCCTTGACACTGATCATAACCACACCCTACCCTGCCTTGTGGCCACAAATGCCTTCTACAGGCTTAAGAAAGCATGAGTGCTTTTCACCCTGGGGATACCTGTTCACAAATAGCCATGAGAGAGAGTGAAAACAGAGTTAACACCTTTGACAGAATATCACTGCATCAGTAATGCACCCAGCTGCCCTTGTCTCTGACAGTGCTCTCAAGCTCACCAAAGACCCACCTAGTTCATCGGAGCTAAAGACTTCCCCAGCATGAGGAACAAAAAAAAACAGTATCACAAGACAACTAATACAACACTGCTCTCTCCAGCTCTTGAATTTACCGGACCCCAAAAACAACATTTTTGATATTCATTTCAGCATCTCTGATAAATTCTCTGCACCATTCTGCTTTATTACTACAACTTATACCTGTATATAGTCAATCCTTGTGTGTATATCTGAAGTTAGTTGGGTTGTTGTCATTCTATGTGAAGTATCTGTCATGAAACCAGTGTCAAATTCCATGTAGTGAAAACCTACATGACCAATAAACTGATTCAGATTCAAATTTCACTGACTTGTCAGTGTACTAGGGAAATGATCTTAGAGATGTACCAGAGAATAAATCTCTGCTGTCCCAGTCGAACTCAAGTGCCGGCAATGTAAATTGACTTATTTTTATAATGAGCTTTTATAGTCTGGTGGCCACTCAAAGAACTTTGTATACTGTAAATTGTGTCTTATTCTGTGTGCACATCATCCATTGCACAGCTGTCCATCTTGGGAGAGAGATCCCTCCTATGTTGTGCTCCCTGAGGTTTCTTCCAATTTTTCTCCCTGTTAAAGGGTTTTTATGAGGGAGTTGTTCCTTATCCGATGTGTGGGTCTAAGGACATGATGTTGTGTTAATGTAAAGTCCACTGAGGCAAATTGTTAATTTGTGATAATGGGCTATACAAATAAAATTGACTTGACTTCCATCATATGTCTCATATTAACCGACCATGGGAATTAAAGCTGGATCCCCTTTTTCTGATAAGTTGGACTTAATAACACCTGATAACATCAGTTATCAGGTACACCTGATAACTGAATTAGTGATCAGGTGTACCAAAGGTTAATGACACGAGTCAACTAGGTACTTTCATGTTTATTCCAATTCCGGATCTTATTTCAATGTGTTTTATGGGGGCCATGGTGGCTCAGTAGTAGAGCATGTACTTCACAAACTGACAAGCCAGATGTTGGAGGTTTAAACCCACCACAAGACTTCAGGCTGGGCATCTGACCTCTATCTCCCAACCTCTATCCAAGTCCATGTCCAATCCCACAACTCGGGAATTAATCGTTACAGGTAAAAATAGACCTAATTTCCACCTTTTTCAAACACTTGAAAAACGTTCTTTCTCCACATTTAATACAAAATTAAATTGAAAATAGCAGACCTGGTAGACATACTGCATTACCATAGGTTCCAATTATAGCAGCAATACACCAAGGAGCCGTAACAATATGACCAGTCACAAGTGCACCGAATAACATTGATCATCTCAAAATAAGGGGACATGTCAAGGTCTGGATAGATTAGATGGTAAGCGAACCATCAGTTCTCTTGGTCAAAGTGATGGATGAAGGAGAAATCCGCAATACTAAAGACCAGAGCAACTTTGACGAGGGCTAAATCGTTATGGACACAAGACTGGATCAGAGCATCTCTGAGACAGCAAGGCTCATGCGGTGCTCCTGGTCAGCAGTGGTGAGCGCCAACTGACAGTGGTCCAAGGAGGAACAAGCCACAAACGACAAAGGGTTTTAGGCATCCAAGGCTCAACAAAGGCTATACCGTCTGGTCCAAACCAACAGAAGTCTGCTGTGGCACAAGTCACAGATGTTAATAATAGTTAAGGGAGCAGTATGCCATAACACACAATGCATTGCACCCTGCTGTGTATGGAGCTGAGTAGTCGCAGACCAATCAGAGCACTCATAATGACCCCTGGCCACCGTTGAAAGCACCTACAAAGGGCACACGAGCATTGGAAGAAGGTCACCTGGTCCATTAACCGATGGTTCATTTCATTAACTCACCAGACTCCTGACAGTTCAGTACTCTCTCTGCCATTGTCACTAAGAGTAGGCTCTGCGGGTCTGTGTGTACGCATATGTCTGGGAGAGAGGAAGAGAGACGGCCCCACCCTTTGAGAGAGAGGGGGGGGGGGGGGGAGGG
>OMLC01102028.1:3743-15651 GCA_900302585.1 Regalecus glesne | reverse complement strand
GGGGGGGGAGGGAGGAGAGAGAGAGGGAGAGAGGGGGGGGGGGGAGAGAGAGAGAGAGAGAGAGAGAGAGAGAGAGAGATTCTCTCTTCTGGCTTCTGAATTGGGAATAACCAGAATGCATCGCAGACAAATGTATTAATCTGATTGCAAAGTAGGAACAGAGTTGGTGGATAAAAGGTGTAAGATAACATTTATGTAGTCTAAATAAATGAGAAATGTATGTTCTTAATTTCTCCAATACTAATAACAGAACTATTAAGGTTGAGGCTTTTTAACACTATGGTCTTTATGGGCTCCAAATTCTCCATATCGCAATCAAATTGAACATCTGCAGGATGACAAGTCCAGCCCATGGCAACTCAGTCTTACAACTGACAGGCCTTCAAGGATCTACTGCCAATGTTTTGGTGCCAGATACCACAGGACCCTTTCAGGGGTTTTGTAGAGTCCATGCTCAACAGGTCAGCGCTGTTTTGGAGGCACAATGGAGGACCAACAACATATTAGGCAGGTGGTCATAACGTTTTAGCTCATCAGTATAGAACTGTACTTAGTATGACTGCCTGAGGTCTCACACTAAAAGTGAGACTTTGTGGTATTTCTCTCCCATCTTTATAAGCTCTGAGAACAAACTGTTCTCATTAATAGTATCTGGTGTTTATCCATGTTTCACTCACTTATTATGGACGTAAACCAGATTGCAAGTGTGTTTTGGTCACTATCAGAGAATGACGGATGTAGGCCGGTCATCATAGAAGAGAGTGGGTTTAGGATAGTGTAAGAGAAGATCTAGTTGTAACACATCAGGCCATGCATGTACAAAAATACACCCACCCGTCATGTGACATATTCAATGGTGACTTGTCATTACTTTATGCTGTCTACCCTTAAGAAGAAGCTTTCAAATTACTGTTGGAATTAAAATGAAAAAAATGTCAGCTTGCCTTAACCCTTAAGCCTCAAAAGATGATTAAAAGCATGGGAATTTCCATGCATTTCAAAATGATTGAGTTCTTATCTGTATATTAGGCATGTTAACAAGCTCCTCAAGAAGGTCTTTCGGTGGACAGCTCGTGACAGGCCGCTCTCTTGCTGCTCCAGCAGCAAGATCTGTGGGCCTTGCCTGGCTCAAGGGTCCTGCCCACGGTGTGGGAAACACTAGATTCAATAAAGAGCATAATTCTTGCATGTCTGGCAGATAAAGAGGAATGTGTTTCTTAACTTGTCAAAACCAATCAAACTACAGACAGCAGATGTATTGGCCAGGATCTTGAATTTGGTTCAACTGTCATGTTAAAATTGTGCTTTTACCGGTTATAATAATAACAATGATACTATGATGCATATTAATGAACACGTGGAATATAAATACGGCAGATTTAACCACTTGGCTAATTTTCATCAGTTCTCCCAAACAATTAGGGATGTAGTGTCTTGCTCAAGGACATGGAGACACTTTCAGGTCAGCTTTTTAGCCAGATTTCCCATAATGCAGCTGATTTCTGTTTAAAGCATCAGTCTTTAGATAAGAACAGATGTATAAAATGTATATCTACGGTTGCTCAGAGAATACTGGGAATAAGAACCGTATAGGGCACTATCCTATCATTATAAGCAACTAATTTTTGCAAAGTGAGTTGTGTTGAACCACCAAAACGTTGAAGATGCCCCCTGATGTAACAGCCATAGTCAAGTCGTTGCATAACCAAGCTGTGTAAGTAAGCCAAGCTGTTCTCTTTCGCTCTATGGCACTGGCGATAAATAGAACATGGAAGCATTAATGATACAACCGTCTCATTAAACTGCTTTTTGTTCAACTTCAGAAAACGGGCCGTCTTTGAAAGCATTGTGTATTTATTCTACACGTTGTCACAATTTGGCTCGCCAGGCGGCAGCTGACCGGCGTGCTAAGCCTGCCAACATCTCCCGAGTTATGTATGACAAACGTCACTGACGGTCATGACTTGTAAACACATATCAAGTGTAAGCAGCCCAAGGAAAGGCCGATAAACGTCTGAAAACCGCAGCCATAAAATACACATAAACGTGTCGAGTTGAGTTAGGTTTTTGAAGCAGTTTCGTGATTGTTAGGGTTTGGCCATGCGGTCAACAGAGGTCCCTCTTATCACCGATACTCAAGCATGAAGCTATTAGGCCATTTTTGACCAGCTTTTTATCCCAGCCCTTCACCAGATATCACCCAAAGGTCCCCCCTGACATGGTTAAATGTGTTTCAAGTGGAGAAACCAGCTGGTTTCGTATCGTGTAGAAATAAAACCTGCATACACACATGTATAGTTGAGTTGCCACGCCACTTGACTGACTGAATGTCTGGGTATGAGATTCACAACAATTACCTCACTCGATCTGTCAATGACACGGGGCCCTTGTTTATCATTTAAACGGTGCAGTAAACGAGACAAACTGCAACGTTATGGTACAAATACTGGCACAATACGAATGCTAAAAAGCAGACGTTGCAAAGCTGCAAAGAGTAACTCTAAGTAGAGTACTGCAGTTAGCAAACTAGCGACACATTCTCTTGACAGCGTAACGCCTTCTCCCGGAGGCCTGACGCTAGTCCAATTTGACTAATCTGAGGACACTGCTTCCTCGACACAACAACGCTTGATAGTTTTACACAATAACGTCACGAAATTGAACTTTATTACTAGCCAAGCAGTCTCAGAATGGAAGTATCTGCGATTTATTCGGGTTTCACCACAGCTAGCTTGGTTGAGCTAGCCGTGCTAGTTAGCTCAACTGTCCAATTAGCTTCACGGCTTAACTTACCTTCTGGGAATGCTGCTGGAGGACATTTTGCTCGACGGTCATGGCCGATTTGGGGTAAACTGAAACAAAAGTGAAACCGGGGTAGCTCAGGAGTTGCTTATTTTATGTAGTATTATCTCAAGCAGGTCAGAAGTGAGACGTCCCCTCTTCAGCCAGTGGGATAACGTGCGCCATGGCGTGGTAACAGCGAGAAAAACATAGCCGCTCCTCCGTCAGCGGGTTCGATTACTCACGTCTGTCCCAAACTGCGCCTGCGCCACGGCTCAACCCGTGAGAGTGACGTAATTCTCATACGGGACCTCTCCTCACATGAGAGCCGGGGTCTCTTGTTCTGTCCTCATATATGCACCTACTGCTTGTGTTGTCAATCGACTACTACTACTACTACATTTGACTGCTTCCGTTCGGGGATCAGCACAGCGGATCATCCATCTCCATCTCTTCCTGTCGTCTGCATGTCCTCCATCACCACATCATAAACCTCCTCTTCAGTTTTCCTCTCCTCTTGCCCGCCAGCTCCATATTCAGCATCCTTCTCCCAGTATACCAGCATTTCTCCTCCACACATGTCCAGACCATCTCAGTCTTGCCTCTCTTGCTTTGTCTTTGTCTAGACAGTTGTGATCAATACAAAAAAATGCATGTTAGAATGTTTAATTGTAGCTAAAACTTTAGCTGCCAAACGTTACCCGTGCATATGCATTCTTGATACACTTTTTTAACCAAGGTTGTGTGAATTCAGTGGCTCTCAAACGTAATAATCAGTTGACTATAACACAAATGGCTAAAAGGGAATTCATGCAAACTATTGAGTACATTGGCCACATGGTGGCTCAGTAGCTATTGCCTCATAGCAAGAAGGTTCAAATCATATCAGGTCCTTTCTGAGTGGAGTTTGCGTGTTCTCCCCGCGTCTGTGTGGGTTTCCTCCAGATGGTCCGGCTTCTTCCCACCATCAGAAAGACATGCATGTTGGGGCCCTGCCTGTACCCCTGAGCAAGGCAATAGGAAAAAAAACAACAACATCACATGTTGTTAAATTCATGCATAATTTGAGGACAGACTGAAAGAGGGCCAGGACAGTGTGACCTGAGTTCTATTTTCTCTGAACATTCCCATGCTGCTCTAGTTTCCCAAAGACTTTAAATATTCACTATTCCAGTTTTGGGGTTTGAATTCTGCAACAGCTGCTCTATCAAGAAGCTCCTACTTGTGATTCTCCGCATTTGCTCTGCATCTCATGAAAAAGCAATCCAATACATTCGTGTTTTCCTGTTGATTAGCAGGGAATTGATAGGTGCTTGTTTTCCCTAAACAGTCGCTGTGTGACACTCGAGCATTTGGTTATCCTGCCAAGTGCCGCATCCTCTTGAAGGATTTATTATGCATTCTGACAGGATGTGCCCGAGCATTGATGTCTGAACACAGAGGACATTTATAGTCGGCTTCACCTTGCCACTGGTTGGGGTTATTCTGGATTGTGTGCTGCTCATCACACGTCGGCCCCTGCGATGAGTCTGATTAGTATTTTCTCCATTGCCTTACAGTTCTTTCTCATCTCTCCGCTTATCTCTCTACAGTATTGATTCAGCTTACCTTGAGCAATTAACTCCCTCTTGTGATTTATGTACTATATATTGTTAGTGTCTTGATGCATGCTCAATAACCCAGGTATGGAGATCACACAAAGTTGAAGCAGTTCATCTGCATTTAACCCATCCTGTTGTATAGGAGCAGTGGGTAGCTGTAGCGCCTGGGGACCAAGTCCAGTTCTTTTTTTTTTTAATTTCTGCTTTTGAATTCAGATAAAACCGAGATGTTGGCCATTGCTAGACTCAAAAACCTCTTGATCAAATATCAATAGTGATTGACAATTCCGTGATTTTACAAAGAAAGGCAGCCAAAAATCTTGGTATTACGTTTGATCTTTTCATTTCCTTTGATAAGCACATTAAAGAAATCCCCCAGATAGCCTTTTTTCACTTGCGTAACATTGCAGATGTTCAATCCTGCCTGTCTATGGCTGACACAGAGACACTCATACCTGCATTTGTTACATCCAGACTTGATTACTGTAATGTTCTGTTTCCAGGTCGGCCACATGCTAGCAGCACTAAAAGTCTTCAGATGGTTCAAAATGCTGCTGCCAGAATTCTGACTAAAACTAGAAAATTTAACCATATTACATCCATTCTCGCCTCCCTTCATGGCTTCCTATAGATGTTGGATGTGACTTCAAGGTGCTTCTGCTAACTTTTAAAATCCTGAATGGACTTTCCCATCATACCTGTGTGATCTCCTGATGTGACCGTAGGTTCCATCTCACTCTCTCCTCTCTCTAAACACGGGACTCCTCTGTGTGCCCAAAGTTACAAGACAGTCAGCTGGTGGCGAGGCCTTTTCCTCTCAGGCCCCATTGTTGTGGAGTAGCCTGCCTGCTGACATCAGACAATCACACTGTCTTGATTCCTTTAAATCTCAACTTAAGACTCATCTTTTTACTTTAACTCACAAACACGGATTTTACATCAAGTGATTCATAATCTGTACTGCAAGGTGAGTGTTTCTGTCTCGATGAGTTTACCAAGCACTGTCCTCTGCTGACATTATATAGTTATAGCATATGGTGTTGACTGATGTAAGCTGTGCTCTCAAATAGTTTCTCTTGCTGAACGAATGTCCCTCAATGTCTCCTTTTATTCTCATTCTCTATGTATGTGATCATGGATAAACCCCGGAGACGTGTAATCAGTGCCAGCGTGGTGATCAGGACTAGGATGCTTGGACTGGTGTGTCTGCTACTATTCCCCCTCTTTAACGACCATCATCCATCTGCCCATGTGTCCACATTAGACATGTGATGAATCTTGGCCTGGTGGCTTGATCTGGCATATTTTGATTTGAGATATTCATTGATTAGTACCTTCACTATGAAGGAGGTCATCATTATTATTACTGGGTTTGTTTTTGTAACTCAATTACAATTCTGTTATCCTGATCATGCTGTGTGTTGTCTTGGGAGAGAGATCCTCCTTTGTTGCTCTCCCTGAGGTTTCTTCCTATCTATCTCCCTGTTAAAGGGTTTTTTAGGGAGTTGTTCCTTTGAGTGTCTAAGGACAGGATCTTGTGTAAATCTAAAGTCCGCTGAGGCAAATTGTCCATTTTTGATAATGGTCTATAAAAATAAAATTGACTTGACTTTTTCCTACTGCCTTGCTCAGGGGCACAGGCAGGAGTATGAACCCTAACATGCATGTCTTTTTGATGGTGGGAGGAAACGGGAGCACCGGAGGAAACCCATACAGGTGAAAATGCAGATGCTACATTTCATTGTAGGGTTGTAATGACCAAACGAAAGGGCTTCCCTTCCTTCCTTTCCTAGGGCCAAGAGGATATACTGATAGGTGTTGTGGCCAATCAGTATTCAGCGAACTGCTGAGGTAGATGACTTAGTAGCTTTGTGCAGTCACTACTACTGAACAGCTGATTGGACCATGCATATCAATTTCTAAACATATGTAAGGGGGCAACCACACACCGTGTGCCCAGACACGGCAATATGATTACATGCAAGGATTCAAATATGGACCCGAGATGACACCACGGAGTGTAAATTCTGTAAACGCCTACTACAGCACGTTTATCCAATCACAACCATTCAACAGTACTGTTAAGACTGTTAGAGGTCAAGTCTTGACCTCCAAAAGTGACCATGTGGCTTTAGATGTCAGCCTTGTGTAGGTGTATCATAGCTCAGGAGGTATGGCAGTTGTCCAGTAATCAGGGGATTGGTGGTTCAATTCCCAGCCCCTGTGGGAAGCTTATCGAAGTGTTCTTGAGGAAAAGGACACTGAACCCCTAAATGGTTCCCGGGGGGCTGCAGGTGCTCACCTCTCCTATACCATAGGATGGGTTGACTGCAGAGAACAAACTATGTTCTGTGAATGTGCAATGGGAAATTAATCAAGCTTCTTCTTCTTAAATATCTAAAATCCCCCGCTGGGTGTGGATCCCAGAGTCAGTACCCTGATGTATGTGTGTGATTATTCCATGCAACTCCAGCAACACACTATATTACAATATGTAGCGCAAGGGTTCCACAGAACACAGTTTGTTATGAGCGTATTGGCATTATAAACTCTGAGCATGGTCCTCCATGGCCTAGTTATTCCAAACAGAGAGAATAGCACCAAAATCCAAACAACTGGGCATTCAGATCTGTCACTAGTTATTAATTCAGTGGAGGATGAAGGGAAACAAGTCGCTGATGCAGAACTGGGTCATTCTTCAGATGTTCAAGAACAGCCTCGCTGTGATGTTGTGGTTGTAACTGAAGAATTCACCACCCCTCCATGACACTTCTTCCTCCAGTTTAACTAGTTCACATTAATATGATGAACTAGTTACTCTGGACTAGATCCGGATGTTTTGTGGTGTTATCTGGGGAAGTGTTTAGCAAGTACAACCTCAGAGAACATCCATCAGATTCGTTTGTTGTATGTTGTTTGAGAGTATGTATATGAGACATGAAAGGGTTTTGGGGTGTATTTTGGCACAGAGGTGCAGCGGTTAGCACGATCACCTCACACTGAGAAGGTCCTGGGTTCAAAACCTATCCCAGGTCCTCTCCGTGTGGAGTTTACATGTTCTCCCCATGTCTGTGTGGGTTTCCTCCAGGTGCTCCGATTTCCTCCCATCACCAAAAAGACATGCATGTTAGTGTAAATACTCCTGCCTGTGCCCCTGAGCAAGACAATATGAAAAACAACTGGACTTGGTCCCTGGGCTGTGCAGCTGCCCACTGCTTCTACACAATGTGAGGTCTGTTTTACAGGTCTGGATCAGTCCCGTACATTGTGGGATGTGGACACAGACTTAGATAGAGTTTGGGAGATTAAGGGCAGATGTCCTTACTGATGCCCCCTGATGGGTTTGAACCCACAGCCTCTTGATTCGTCAGTTCCCATAGCGTATGCTCTACCACATCCACTGCTTCTATACAGTAGAATGAGTTGAACACAGAGAAGATATTTCGGTCAACCTAAGAACAATGACACATAAATAAGGTTTCTTTTTGTGTGCATGGAAGCCAGAATCCCTGATGTGACACCTTTCCTTGCAATTCACACTTTGACCAGCAGATGACAACACATCATCTTATTTGGACTGCATGATTTCATAATGAGACACACACAGCAGCAGAATGACAGAGACATGAAGCCAATCAAAAAGATGACTCTTCTCTGTGGAACAAGAGGGATTACGGTCTGCATCTTGTTTCATGCAATGTTCAGCACAGCAAGCTTCTTAGTTTGCGGTGTTTTTGCATTGACTGCATGCAGAGATGCTGACCAGCCACCAGAGTGTGTGAAGGTTACTGTGAGCACTCACAAGGCATTTTAAAGGAGCCCTCCTCATCTGGGGAGGAAGATCACATGATTCCTCCAACAGGAGGAAAGAAGACCTCACTGGGCACCAATCAGTCAAGACATCTGAAAGTCAATCAGAATAGAAATTGTTGAACCAATCAGAGAGTTAAACAGCTGAAGCTGAACAGACCCTCGACTAAAAAAAAAAACACCCAGATATAAAGAGGTGTGAGCAGTTTATCCAAGATGAAAGTGAATATGAAAGTGAGCCCGAGGGCTGTGAGGAAACACTTACTCACACCGGGACACCTTGGGTGTCCTTCTGCATCTCCTTTCCGATTCAGTCCGACCATGTAATCCAGCACAAATACACCTCCTAACCACGTTCTCCTCAATAGATATTAATATTTCATGATCCTGGGACCTGAAATGATGCAGTGGATTAAACAAAAAACCTTGAGTCTGGTCAAAGGTATCAAGGTATCAAGAATCATATTAATCATGCCCAATAGGGGCTTAATTACTCCTGGTGTTGGTGCTGTATTATTAAGCGGCGATCAGGCGAGCGCTGCATGGGCATAATATACATCATTTTTGGTCTCTGGTTATTGGTATTAGGAGCCCATCTCAAGGTGGGTTGCCACAATCAATCAGACACTTGATATGCACGCCAGGAGCAGCTTAAATGGCTGTGCAAATTTTATGCAAATCCACCCAAAGCGGGATATGAGAGTGCTTTGAGTATTTCTCATTCATGTTAATGTAAAAGATGACAAAGATGGATACGTATAGATTATCTCATTGGACAGATGTCTCAATCAGGATGAAAATAAGCTTCAAGAGTAAAGCCTAATCTTCACATATGACATTTAGTGATGGAGCGGCACCGATGGCCCCGAGCCTCAGTGTAAAATCAAAAAGGCACATTTTTACGTGTCACCATTAGCCCCCATGTTGTAAGGTGGACACGGACTTAGATGGAGCTTGGGGGGGGGGGGCTGGATGTCCTTCCTGATGGGATCGAACACACAACATCTGGCTCATCAGTTAATGAAGTGTGTGCTCTAACACTGAGCTACTGCGGCCCCACTAAAGAAGAGGAAGCCTTATTCATTCATCATACATACAATAACATGTGTTCTCTGCATTCAACCCATCCTATTGTGTAGGATTTGCAGTCCCGTTCTCTTTCCTATTGCCTTGCTCAGGGGCATGGGCACAACCATTAACATTAATATCTTTATGATGAATGGAGGAGGCTGGAGCACCCAGAAGAAACCCACAGAGAAAACATGTAAACTCCACATTGGGAGGATCTGGGATGGGATTCAAGCCCAGGACCTTTCTGCTGTGAGGCCACAGTCGTGGCTGCTGCACCACCATGCTGCCCAGAAAGGACACAGGCCCACGTTTCATTAGTGTTTGTTCATGCCTTATATCTCATATTGGTTCATGTGTACTGTTTCTGTGCTCCTGGTCTTTATGACAGTAGGTTTTCATGCACACAGCCAGCTGGGGACACAAGTTAATAATGCTCAGACCTCTTGTTTCAATACTAATGTTGTTGTGCTGTAGCTGTGTTCCCCTTGAGATCCAAAGTGCAAGAGCCATGGGCCTTTGGGTACCATTAAGTAGCTGTGTGCATGAGGATCCACGTTTAAGACTATATTTGGTTTTTTTCTCCAGTATATTCATATTACAAGGGGGCTTATGAGATCTAAATGAAAAGGTGAATAGGCCACAAATTTCGCAGAGTGTGCCCTAAATATTATAAGACCCACCCCATGCATCCAGCTGTTACTCTTTTATTAATGTGAACTGGTTTTGGACCATCATGTGATACTGAAACATTGGGAAAATGCTCCTTCCAGCTTTAGTGGTTTCTGAGCAAAGGCCACTAACCATGGTGGTCTGACTGGGCTCTGAGATAAACCTGGTAAGGCTCCACAACCCTTCAGATGGTATTTATGGACTACGAAAAGGTTTGCGATGGTTTGCAACTAGAGAAAACGCTGACCAAGTCCCACATCACAACTAATTGAAAGGGCGGCATAGCTCAGTGGGTAGAGGGGTCATCTGGGAATCGGAAGATTGTAGGTTAGATCCCCAGTCCAGCAGAAAGCATGTCGAGGTGTCCTTGAGCAAGACACTGAACCCCTAACTGCTCCCGGGCACCACATGGTGGCAGCTCACTGCTCCTATACAATAGGGTGGATTAAAATGCAGAGAATGCAAATTTCCCCTCGTGGGACTTATAAGGGAATCTAAAATCAAATAAATAAATAAATGTTATCATTAGCTACTAAATTGACCACCGAGCCACCAATACTACTACTCCCAGAGCCACTCCACCACTACTACAACTACTCATGATGCCTCAGTGCTACTGTGTCTTGACCAACAACATAGCTGGTCTCACCACCATCTTGTAAACCTTCACTTTCACTCTTGCTGGTAACCTTCTGCCACATATCACTCCTGACACCCTTCTCCTCCACTCCCTGTTACTTTGAACAGTGGACCCCCAAGAATGCAAACTCATCCACCTCACTCACCTCAACTCCTCGCATCTTCACCATCTTCACAGTCTCCCCTCTCATTCACCTATATGAAGCTGCTGACTCTAATGACCCCAGGTAAAGACAGTTATGCAAGAACAACCAGGGCATGCCACAAATGCTAAAACACATTTCTCTAAATCAGTTGACACCATGTCATCAATCTGTCCGAGAGGTGACCACTCTGGTCGGCCATAATGGGAAGTTTGGCCATGCTTCATATGTGATAAAATGGCTTAATTTAGCAGACATACCCTTTCACTTCTGCAGTCATCATTAAAGATGGAGCACATTTTCATTACATGGCTGAGCAGCCTGCAGGACTGCACTGCTACTTTCTCACAGCATTTAACCGAATAGACAATAACCTGCCAATTAATCAGTGCATTGGTTGTGAATGGCATTTTGGCGAGGTTGAAGACTCAGTGTAGGTTGTTCTTACCTTGAAACAGACAACTGCCGTGAAACTGGGTATGCATAAAGTCCATGTGTCAGGATCTCTGTCTGAATCGGATCTCACCCAAATCCACTGAGAGTGGTAGAGTTGGTAGAGTTGAAGGCAGATGAGCTTATCTGCTGTATTTGAGGAAGGGTACACAGACAGAAGCTGTAGAAACCTGCATTACTATCAAACTTATAGCTATCAACAGCCAGTTCCCACGTGTATAGCCGTGGTGGCTCAGTGGGTAGAATGCACACATGGGACTCAGATGTTGCGGGTTCGTATTCTGGTGGGCAAGTCGGTAAATGTGAGCCATTCATTGTAAACCACTTTGAGTGTTCATTGGACTAGGAAAGCGCTCTATAAGAACATGTCCATTTCGCATTCACAGGCCTGCCTACAGAAATGGCTCGAGTCCTGAAAAGGTCCACTACACCCCTCCCTGAAAAAAATAAAAGCTTTGGACCAATTTTTATATGGCACTTGTCTAGTCCAGTGACTACTCAAAGCTCTTTACATTACATGCCTCATATTTACCGAGCATGGGGGATTAACAATGGATGCTCCTTTCCTGATTCCCTGTGGTGGGATCAAAGCAGCAATGCCTGTCTTGGAGATGTGCACTCTACCTCTGAGCCACCACGATCCTAGTAATTCATGCATATGCTCTCTCCTTCTAGACATATGTGTGTGTGTGTGTGTGTATATACATATATATATATATATATATATATAAATAACAGTAA
>OMLC01102027.1:0-28221 GCA_900302585.1 Regalecus glesne | reverse complement strand
ACACACAATTATGCATGCACCCACAGACTTGGTGCGGGTGTATGCCAAACAGTCATTGGGAGTCATGTTTCTGCACAGTCATAGACAGCATGTGAGACACATCGGCATACAAAACATGGATCCTTTCATATTTATAGACTGTTGAGGACCACCCTTCAGAAACAAGAGTAAGAGAGGGCAATCCTCAGACACCACGCACGCATGCACGCACGCACGCACATGCATGCACGTGTGTGCGCGCGCGTGTGTGTATGTGTGCATGTTTTGTGGCTTTAAAAGGGAAGGTTTGGGGCCAATCAATCAAATTGTCAGAACCATCAACACAAACACAGTCTATTACCTCTGGTCTGGGTACAACATGAATTCATGGGCTGCTCAGTTGGTCATTTTCTCATTATTGAGTATGCATTTTCTCAATG
This sequence comes from Regalecus glesne, assembly GCA_900302585.1. NCBI lineage: Eukaryota > Metazoa > Chordata > Actinopteri > Lampriformes > Regalecidae > Regalecus > Regalecus glesne. Next base: position 27,802 of record OMLC01102027.1, on the reverse strand, counting down.
TCTTCGAAACTAGGCAGCTATCAATAAGAGGCAAAAAGTCTCCTAAAGGAAAGCTGATACACCACATTAAACCTTCTTATGCAGCATCACTGTAATAATTTGAGATCTGACTCATTCAGTGCCAGTTAGAAATGTAACAAATATAATATCATCTGCTTCAGTTGACCAGCCTTGAGCTTGGTAGACCTGTTGCCAAGTTAACATAGTAGTCTTCCAAGCATTGCTCCCAATATAATGTTAAGTAATTATGTGCAGAGGAAAGCCTGTGACTTGGCACATGACACCTTGCAGCAGAACTGATATTCATGGACACCCCCCTAAATGCCCACCAACATAAACACACACACACACACACCTATCAATATACATATGCCCGTCTCCTACCACACAATCAACACACACATTGCATAGTCCAAACCAGTTTATCAGATACAACAGATATTGGTGGCTGGGAGTGGGTGGGGGGCTTACAGAGCTAGATCCAGGCCTAGCTTCCTGGCATGTCAGGATCCGGTGTTCACAGCCAAGTTAGAAAACCCTCAGGTGTTAAATAAACTTGGGGTGAGCTGACAAGATAACAAACCCAACATCTTCAGTGAGATTAAATATGAATGGTATAATACATGAGATGGAATGGAATGAAATGAAAAGGACATGCCATATTCTGTTCTATTCTATACCCTGTCCATTATCCCCAATGCTATTATCTACTGTCAAAAAGTTGACTTACTTATCCAGTTTTAAAGAGACTATGTGAAGTTTTTATATTAATGTCAACATTTGATGTGCCACATCGGATTATAGACTATAGCTCATTTGTATCTGCAGTCCCTTCATGTCTTTTTTATGGTGGGGAGATACCGTAACATTGGAAGAAACCCACACAGACACAGCAAGAATATGGAAACTCCACACAGAAAGGACCTGGTGCAGTATTTGATCCAAGGACCTTCATGCTGTGAGGCAACAGCATGGGGGTTGCAGTGGTTCAGCAGTATATCACATGCTTCTAAGTCAGCGTAGTGGGTTCAAGCCCACCAAGGGGAATCGGAAAAGGGCATCCGACCCTAATTCACCATGCTCGGTAAATGTGAGGCATGTACGGTGAAGCGCTGTGAGTAGTCAATAGACAAGAAAATCACAATGTAAAAAATAAGTATTTTTCACTATTTAACAGTGCTTTTTGCAGCGCAGTTTTTTGAAACTTTGAAAGATTGTTGTAGTTAGAGTTGTGATGAGTCGCAGAACTCTGAAAGAATATCTCTAAAATTAGTTGTCCTGCAGGAATTATTCAATCTAATAACAGCATTTCCCTCACATTGCAGCCACTACTACATATTCCGTGAGAGTCAAATAAAACTAGCAAGCCACGCAGAGAGAGAGAGAGAGAGAGAGAGAGAGAGAGAGAGAGAGAGAGACTAAATCTCTTCATTTTAGATCTAAACTATAAATGAAAAAGCTAGTATCCATTGCACCACCTGTCTTCATTTAACTAATGGATGATGTGCGTAACATAGCAGTCCTGGCAGTACATGGTTCACCCTGTCAAGAGAGGAGCTAGGATGAACACATGTTCAACTACACACGACACACAGATTATTATTAATGCCACTATGACCTCAGGTTGGGGATGATGACTGTAGTTTCATATTTTGTACATGATAATGAATAAAAAAATTCTTTTAAGCCCAAGTGTCATTTGGGATGAACATTTAGTGGAGACGAGAAATAAAAGCGAACAGATTAAGGAGTAATATCACTCACTGGGGATTAGTATGCTGGTAGATTAGAGCAGAGTAATTTGGGATTTTTTGTTTGAGGCGATAGTAAAAACGTAGCTCACAAGGATGTGTAGCGTAATGAGCATAAGATGGAGATCTGAGTCTTACTGCTTGGAATAAGAAGACCTGTTCTTAGATGTCACGATTTGTCCCTATATTGTGGGGGTGGACACAGATTTAGATTAACATGGGGGATTAAGGCTGGATGGCCTTCCTTACACCCTGCAGTGAATTCGAGCCTGGTACCTCTGGCTCGTCAATTTCCGAAGTGAATGCGCTAACCACTTAGCTACTGTGGCAACTGAGCCTCACTGCTTAGAATAAGCTCCTGCAATACAAGGATGACCTATTTTTAGTGGGGTGTAGCTCATTTGACCAACCACAAAAAGGAAAATGATCGCATACTTTTGTTTTTTCTAAACACACCTTATAATCACAGCACAGGAGTAGTGCAGGTGGTGAAAGAATCCCACTATAGCTTCGACTTTTCCTTAATCTGATGATAAATATGGCATCTGTCACGATGGGATCAGTTAATTCAAAGAACTCCCCCCTTCCTTTCTTTTATAGTAGAAATACAATTTAAAAAGGAATGCAAAAAATGTTAGAACCGTGGCTAATAACGTCTCCATCAACTTCAGCTGCTTATCTGAAGTTAGGTCACAGGGCCATGCTCAAGCCTGTCCAAGCGCTCCTTGGGCAAAAGGATGTGAAACACCCTGGACAGGTCACCACTCCATCTCAGGGCAGGCATAGTGGTTTAAGGCCAGATGTCCTCCCTGACATGTTGTGGTTGATTTGAACCCAAAACCTGTGGCTTTTTAGTTCCCAAATCGTGCACACTACCCCTGAGCTACCGCGACCCTGGCTAAACTTTATTTATTTCGAAATATCATGTAAAATGTCCTTGAATATCACAGTTGTGTGGATGGTTCTCAGGGAGAGGGACATGTCATCCAATTGGAAAAAGGCAGTTTATCTCTTTTTATCTGTCTTTTACTCATCCCTTCTTCTCTTCTCTCTCTCATTCAGGATTTGGAATTGGATATTCTTGCAGCCATGGCTCCTGGTTTTGACCCGAGCCACCATGTTACTGCTTTCTAAGGATAGGCTTCTGAGTTTGGAGTGTAAGCAACTCTAGGATTATAACTAACATAACACTATAACTGAGTATCTTTCTATTGTTTCGGTCTGCAGCTCACTGACTGCTTCCATGATTAATAGATGATAGAAATGATGACTAGCACAATGAGGAGTTGAAGAGATTTCTTGGATCAGAATGCACAGTTGGTACATTGTAACTTGTTTCTCAGCAATAAGGACACTGACAAACTCTGCAACTCATATGACAGAGATATGAACATGAAATTGAACATGAACCAAAAATAAATGAATCTAATGCAATTTAGCAAAGACTGAGATTATTGCCTTCAAAATCTCAGGAGGATACCGTGTTGACAACAAACTGACAAAAACATAGTAATTATAATGATTTAGTGTAAAATAGCATTTTTGCAATGATAATTTGGTTGCATAGCACAAGGAAACCTCTAAGATTCAAAGTGTACTACACTCATGTCATCTTTAATGTTCACAACTTGGTAAATTTAGCAGAAACAAAGGTGACCTGATTTTTTTGGTGACTAGACAGAACTGTATCCTGTAGTTTCATCATGCGATTAAATCACTGCCTCATGAATCAATGACTCAAACCCCACTGTCAATTAACCACATTGGATTTTCAGATTTACCCAAGTGATTAAATGCCTCGGCATGTTTATCAAGCAAGTCCCAGGTCTGTTAGCTATGATGCTGAAACCCCCAACTCTAATTCTCTAACCATTCTCACTCCATCCTCTTGACCGTTTGATGCTGATTACTGTTAGCATTTTGGCTTTGACTAATCATTTGAGCTTTTCTTATCTATATGTGATGATTGTGAAAATGACATCTTAGATGAAAGGGCTCTTGAAATAGCATTGAACATTCAAATGGTACACCATTTGGCAGAGGCCAAACCTGTCATGTCATGTTGGTCAGCAGGGCCATAGATTTAGGAGTTGCGACAGGGACACTCATATGAAACCATTGTATGGAGACCACTACATCATGGTAAAAATGCTAATAAATCAGAATCATAAGAGGATTGTCTTATAACACATTTACCCGCCCATCTGAGATAAGATGAAACTGATTCCATATCTGATTAAACTAGAGCCACCTAAATGAGCATATCATTCTCTGCTGATGACATATAGTTAGAGCATATGGTATTGACTAATCGAAGCTATGCTCATCTAGTTTCTCTTGCTGGAGGAATGTCCCTCTGTGTTTCCTTTTTTTCTCATTTGCCATGTATGTGACCTCGGACAAACCCACAAGACATGTAATTGGTGCCAACATGGTGGTCCGGACTATGATGCTTGAACTGATGTTGTCTGTCGCTATTCCCACCTCCTTTAAGGATGCTTATCTATCTGTCCATTTGTCCACGTTGGACATATGATGAATGTTGGGCCAGTAGCTTGATCTGACATGTTTGCATTTTAGATATTGATTGAGAAGTACCTTCACTATTATCATCATTATTGTTATTGTTTTACCTTTTGTAACTCAATTACAATTCTGTTATCCTGATCATGTTGTATGCTGTAAATTGTGTCTTATTATGTGTTCACATCATCCATTGCACAGCTGTCTGTCTAAGGAGAGAATCCCTCCTCTATTGCTCTCCTTGAGGTTTCTACCTATTTTTCTCCATGTTAAATGGGTTTTAATGGAGTATTTCCTTATCTGATGTGAGGGTCTAAGGACAGGATTTTGTGTTAATGTAAAGTCCAACTAAGGCCAATTGTTAAATTGTGATAATGGGCTATACAAATAAAATTGACTTGACTTTACATAGCAGGGTGATATGTGGGCCCTTTCACTTGACAGCACCCTTTATGATGTTCTTCAACAGCGACATCATTGGTAACATGACAGTTATGAATGCCGATGACTGAAAGACAGCTTGAACATAAAGTCTGATAGAGTACTGGGTGACAGCTATACAAATACCACCATCTATATCCCTGCCTACCCGACAAGGAGGTTTATACCTAGGGAGGAACAAAACTAGTGTTTGTTTGTATCGATGCAGATGTTGTTGTACATGGGATCATGGTCATGTGCATTTACGTCTGCCAGTAGACTTCTGTACTTCATAAGAAAACAAAGATCAGATTCATATCTTTTCATGGTATTGCTCAAGACCCCAGAAGCGGACTGTGGCCCTGAGGAAGGGTTTCAACCAAACACTCTTTTTATATGGACAGTCTAAATCAATGAAAGGAAAGGAAATAATTCCCTTATCAGTCCCGCAAGGGGAAATTTGGATTTCTCTGCATTTTTGAGCCAACCTATTGTATAGGAGCAGTAAGCTGCCAACATATGGCGCTCGGGGAGCAGTTAGGGGTTAAGTGTCTTGCTCATGGACACCTCGACATGCTGTATGCAGGACCGGGGATCGAACCTGTAACCTTCCGATTGCCAGACGACCGCTCTATCAACTGAGCTATGCCACCCCATTCAGAGTCAAATGTAAATATGCCAGAATTAGCCAATGAGCTAATTTCCATCTGTATTTCCAAGCACTTAAGGATTCAGTATCTTGCTGAAGGACATGTCAACATGCTTTCTGAACAAACCTTGGATCAAACCACAAACCATCCAGTTTATAGACCAGCCTGTCCCCTGAGCTATGCCTCATCTAATTTTGCTAGTGTCAAATATTTATTTCCCATTTTAATAATATGAATTTGTATGTGTCTGTGTGTGTGTGTGCATAAGTCATTTGCATTTCCCATTTCTAAGTCTTCATTGTTGCCCATCATTCATCGCTCTCTCTCCAAGAGAGGGTAATGAATGATGGGCAACAGCTAAAGTTCAAAGGTGAATCTTTATGTGCCAACTGGTGATCGTGTCCTATGACCCCTCAAAAAGAATGCCATCTTGTGTTTTATACTGACCTTCAGCTACAGGTGCAGAGTGACATTTGCTGCATTACAGAGACAAACTGTATATCAAAATGTCACTCGCATTTTTAATCACCTGACAAGGGCTCAAATGTGATCACCTGATCAGTGACAAATATGAAGGGCAAGCTTCTCCTGTTGCATGTGTGTGTGGGTGTGTGCGCATTTAAAAATCACTGGCACTGGATCTGGCTTGGCTTAACTCTCCCAGAACAAACACAAAACCCACTAGCCTTGGTGTCTGATCTGGTCCTGCCGGTCCTGCCATGCACAATCGTTCTGGGCTCAAGCTGTTTTTCAGGTTTTTATAGGTAGGACCCAGGCTTATTTTTAAAAATCCCATATACATGCACATATACAAGCAGAGGACATTGTATGAAATATTTTCATATTGATTGTACTACAAATATTATACATACACATGTACATGTGCGTTGCATGTGACTGTCGACCATACTGTGCGTGTGCATGCGTGCGTGTGTGTATGTGTGTGTGTGTGTGTGTGTGTGTGTGTGTGTGTGTGTGTGTGTTTGTGATTGCATGCATCAGAGTGAACGTGCACCATACAGAGTTTAAAGTGATATTGTTGTCGGTCTCGAGCTGCAAACTTGCGGACTTTGTCGGACTGGGACTTAAACACCAAAGACCAGAGCCAGGCTAGGGCTGGGGTTTTTTGGCCCATGCAGGGCCATGACTACAAGCAGTAGGGGACTCAGATGATTCAGCTTGGAAGCTGGAACTTCCTGTCTGCCAACCAATGAGATGCAGGCATATAAATAGTTAGTTGCCATTAAACTGCTGGTGAGTCATAAAAGGGCAACTGCAAGGAGACAAAACAGAGCATGATGCACACGCACACACTCATGCACTTTTAAATATAACCCAATCACGTATGCACAAACACACACGCACACATGCACGTACACACACACATCAATACAACAGCACAGCCCTTACAGGGCTACACCCCCCCTTATTCCACCTCACCATCTTGCTTAACCCACCTTGTGACTACCACAAATCACACAGCCAGAGACAGGATAAGAAACGAGGAGAGGGGTGCATAGAGTTCCATTGGGAAATTGTTTGAACCCCCTTTTCCTCTCCTCAGTGGAATGCAGCTGAGTGTTGGAGGAGTGGGGGTGACAACAGCTGAAGGGGGTGGGGGGTTAGCAGAGATTGGAGGGCGCTCTCCACCAGGGTGGTACTGGTGGCCGTCATGCTGGTGGGGCAGCGGTAGGTATGCACTGACATGGCTAACGCAGATGGCACCGTCGGTGACACAGCAAAACGATCATGCAGAGATCTCAAGCTTGACAAACAGATTATCTGACAGCTAAGACCTGCTCCTGTGACAGCGGCTTGCACAAGGTATGGGTGTGCTAGAAATATCAATGGGATTGGGCCTCAATGAACACTGCTTTTCACTAAACCTCACAGATGTGCTAATATTGGGCCAGCTATCAGTCTGTATCACAGTCATTCAGTAGCTAAAACAGTAGTTTACCCGAAAAAGCAAAGGTTGTCAATGTGGCTAGAATGGGTCACATGTTCGCTGTGTGTTTATTATTTCTACTCTGGTTTCTCCCTTAAAGTCCAAAACATCCAGGTCAGAAAGGTTGGAGACTTTACTCTGACCAGGATCATTTTGTGTATAAACACTGTGATGGACTGGGGACCTGTCAAGGGTGTATGCCTGTTTTTATGTCTGTGTGTTCACATATAGCCTGGAACACTTACACACAAACACACAATAAAATACATAGCTCAAGTTCCTTCCACTGCTTTAGTGTAAAAATCCATTAATGAAATAAACTATGTCCATGGATCAACTCCATGAAAGATTTCATCCTCAGCTTGACAGCTGTCTGATGCTCCTAAGCCGGAAGAGCGTCAGCAAATCCCATTACCATGCATTACAAAAGAAACCACAAAGATGGTTATAAAAAAGACACAAGAGAGCATCTGTGCATGTTAGCACAGAAGTATGTGTGCGCGCGTGTGTGTGTGTGTGTGTGTGTGTGTGTGTGTGTGTGTGTGTGTGTGTACACAGACATTGTTATTTTTACCAAGTTGCATGACAAGCTTTGTGGCTTGATGATCCTTCGGTGTATCCATTGGGACAAAACCCCTTTCCTTGTTATGCAAGAGATTCTTTTAAAAAATCTAAAAAAAACATGACTTCTGAATAATGAACATTTTTAAGTGCATATAACAACATAAGCCTATTGTATAAGAAGCTAAATAGCAAAGCTAAGCCAGACAGAATTCATTCAAGGCTATAGTTCAGAACCTGCATAGAAAATCATGGCTTTTCAACAAAACTGCATCTGCTCTGCATCATTATTCTTTTTGTTGTTTTTTGGGGGGGGGGGGTCATCTGAAATTGCAGTTGGTTTTGAGCAGCATCCTTAACCTAAACTATCAGTATAACTTACCACTGTGAGATCAGTTACTACTGGAATGTTTCCTATGCAATCCCAATCCTGCTCCACAAAGGCATCTTACTCAAAACTCTTGCTGAACATGCCATGGATGTTTTCCAGTGTATTCTTTCACAAGAATCTGACAGAATCACTTTCATCGACGTTTGAATCTACAGTCGTCGCAATTGCTTCATGTGTGAAAATGATAATAACACTAAGAGATAAACAAGGATACATAGTGTCTGAGGTGCTATGTTGGGTTAAAGTAACCTGAAAGGATGGAACAGTTTTAAAAACCAAACTGTTTGACTGAACATTATGTAATGATAGTATTCCATGACAGAGAGGCATAGTATTCCTCATATGAGTGAAATTTTCACTATATTGAAACCAACACAAAAGTAGCGATGACAACCACACACACCAGGAGACAACAGGAGAGATACTTGACATTAGGATTGGCCCGTGTTCAGGATAGAGAATACGGTCCTTACCTGGTTACATGTGCTGATGTCCACTCCACCTTTCAGGAATTCGAGGACTTTGTCAATGTTCCCAGCTCTGGCAGCCCGCAGGAAACTGGTGTTACTGTCAGACTGGAGAGATTAGGGGAAGAAAAGAGTTCATGTAAAAAACAGTTATACAAGCACGTAAACTCAACCATATTACACACTGCCTCCAAAACCAATGCTCTTCCAACCTTCAACGTCTCTTTAACAGTGAAGCAAGAGATAAACACAAAAAGAATTCACTACGACACGTAACCCTGGCACCTCCTCAACCCATTCTTCACTTTACTCCCATCTGGTCAAAGATATGGGACCATACCCAGGAGAACACCTGTTTGGTCATTCGTCCGAACGTCTCTAAACAAGATGCCCCGCTTAAAGTCTTGTGTCTGTGCACCCATCTCCTGCTGAATGTCATGAAGTATGTACGCTGATCATTATACATACATACAAAAAAACGTGTTCTCTGCATTTAACCACTCCAATTGTATAGGAGCAGGGAGAAACTGCTGAGCCCGGGGACCAATTCTGGATCTTTTTCCAACTGCCTTGTTCAGAGGCTCAGGCAAGAGCGTTAACCCTAACATGGATGTCTTTGTGATGGTGGAAGAGAACCAGAGGACCCAGAGAAAACCCACAAATACAAAATGAGAACATGCAAACTCCACACAGAAAGGACCTGGGATGGGGTTCAAGCCCAAGCCACTGCAACAACATGACCCCCATGTAGCCATGACTGCATCCCTATGTGTGAATGTAAGGATGCATTATAAATATACAGAAGCAAACATATTTTAAATAAATGTTCTCTAGGAGGATAATGAACATATCTAGACTCTCTATAACAGAAAGGTGGACACAGTGACAGCAGGGTTGATCTTAACCTAGACTGGTAAACCACAAAATACAAATCAATGTTAACATTGGATAAATGAGATGCTCCTGATCTGAGAGAAAACATCAATGGCTCCAAACATCCCATTTCTGCCCATGAGTCAACTCATTCAAACTAATGCTAAAAAAACTGTGTTTGTTGTGGATGGTGAAAAGACACACTGATGTGCTTGTCAGTGAGTGTGCGCACACACACACACAACACACCCACACACCCACACACACCCACACACACAAACACATGTCAGCCTTTAGGTACTTAGACAGCTATGTATGCACTGACAAACTGAATTGCTGTGAAGAGCAGAGTTACATCATGTAGGGTAGAGGTTATGAATATACCACCTATATGTTTCAAAGCCGACATCTCTAAAACGTCAACCTAGTTCCTCTGTAGATGTAACAGGAGAATGACCCATACCAAGAGGGTGTATTCCTCTGACCTATATTCTATATTGTAAAAAATACTTAGGTCAACCCGAGCCTGCTTCACCGTTTCATTGCAACGTTACAGTCCTTACTGGTAATATATGTCCTGTAGGGTTAATAGTATATGCCAAATGTTACCTCTCCTTACAGACATCAATCTAAAATTTGGAATGGAGTGAAATGATGATGAACCTTGAAGATGATAACTGACACAGTAGCGGTACCTTACAAGCAGATGCTATATGAAGTGAATATTATCCTACACACAGGAAGGATTGGTGGCTGGATTGAAGTGAGTTTGTGGCGCCGCAGTGTGTTCTCCTCCTATTAGCATGGTTAAGACGGAGACAGGTTTTTGAGACACTGCCTTGCAGTTAATAGGTAGGCCAACAGAATGCACCTCCCTGTGGCATGTTTGGGGCAGACCACCCTGCTGTCTGGGATCAAGGGTGAAACGCTGGGTGAAACCCTTCTTACAAGATGTCACTACACACACTAACACATATACACAGACTTTCCCAGAGGCCTTGAACACAATGCCTAGTCCTGAGAGATGATGCTTGAACAATGTAGCATAACATCACTGAAAGTATATTTTAAGCCAATAAAGTTGTTACAGCAGCAAACAAAGCCTTTCATATTTCTTTGTCTTTCACCGAATTTTCATCTCTCTCTCTTCCCAGCTCTTACCAGTGCATCATCAGCTTCAAATCCAGAATCAGCAGCAGCCCCATAGTAGTCAGTTGGTTGGTTGAAATCCACATCACTCCCAGTCTTTAAAGCATTTTGCAACCCACAGGCCTTACACATTGCTGCGTTACCCATGGTTGATGACCAAATTATCAAATTATTATGACACTATCCTAGAAATGTGGACTTTTTCTGTTGGCTAGCAATGTCTGGAATGCACTAGAGAGGATATGTCAAGATTTCCTCACTCCAGCAGTTGAGGCCTTACATCAACTGCCAGTTTTCATTACCACATGACGCATGCATATGGCAGGCACTTTGTTCATCCTTCTACCAGTCCATGTAATGTCCAGCCAATGCCTCAGTTTTTCAAATGCAGACATGTTGTCCATCTGTAACAAGTTAATCTAAACCCATCACACCACCTCTGCCATGTTCCTTTCTTCATCTTAAGCTCCTTTGCTCTGGTAAAATCCGACCTCTCCAGCCTTAGGTGGCTGTAGTATTCTCTGGGTGTGAGAGCCAAGCCCATGAAGGCCGTCCTGCCTTCTCTTCCTCTCTCTCTCTGTTTCACCCTCTGTCTCTCTCCCTTCATTTCTCTCTTTGAGAATAACAACTGCAACCACAAACATGTAGCTCCCGCTGCCACTTCAGACCTCTCCCACCCTGGCTATTTTTAACCCACTGGATCTCCGGAACCTCTCTTCAGTTGGTCTCCCATAATATTGCTGTGTCCACACACTGGGCGGTGTATGGCAGCTGGGTCCGAGTTGAGGCCCGCATTCTGCTTGGCCTGCAGTGCTCTCAAGGAATGCCAAGAGTCATGGCAGTAAGATAGCAAGTGAGCCTAAACAGAGGTCAGATCATATTACTTTTAATGCAGTTGAATTGTTTATCAATGGGGGCATGTAAAACATGTGGAGGGAAGCTCAGTTACATAACTATATATCCTACAGTTCTTTGAGCTGAGAGCTGTTGCTCCCAGAAGTATCCCTTGGACAAGCCGATACCCTGGTTAAAGTCTCACTTTGTATATGGTGTCAATCTATATATGAAAAAAGAACTGTGGACATCACAGGGCAGGAGATAAAAAAAGCCAAACCCTATAGCATCTATGTTCAAACCAAATATCAGCTTATCTGCTAATAACCCACATTTCACTGCCATTTCCCAGCCAGGAATATCTGAATTTTAACATGCATGCCACCATACTTATTATTCAATTTCCTCAGAACCGTAAAATCCTTTACTTGGCATCCTTCCAGCTCTTAAACAATAAGTGTCAAGTATGACTATAAATGCCTTGCTAATACCTTGTATAAGCTGATGTCAAGTGTTGAGAGGAAGGGTCTTCCAGGATACATCACCAGTAATTTAAGAGGAACTTATTATCCTGGCTGACAGATGCATTAAGGCAATTGGATGTGTTCACCTTTTGAGTATACAGATATGGGAGGGGGACTACGAACAATGTGTGGATAAAGGGCCGCGGTAGAGCATGCACCTCCAAGTCAGACGTCTCTGGTTCAATTCCACCATGGGGCGGGAGGCAAGGGCATCCATCCTTAATCCTCCTTGCTTGGTAAATGTGAGGCGTACAATGCAAAACCCTTTGAGTGGTTACTAGACAAGAATATGGGTATATAAAATTAGCTTTTTCACCATAAGACAGTTGAATGTGTGCATTTTTGTGTCTGTGTAGCACCTTATGCTAAGATTACCACCTGTCTATTTGTCTATTGGCCTTGTGTCATCACATTGACTAGATCTGGATGGGATCTAGATGAGACACTGACATTTCCCTCAAAGTACTGCCAAGCAAGTAGATTCTATATTGATATGGCTGTGGGCTTTGGTGGGCTTTTTGTCTTGTTTCTGTGTGTGTACGTCTTTTTCATCTCATCACCTGCCTCCCTGTCTGTCTGTTCTGTCTCTGCTGATCACACCACCCATACAGAGCTTGGACTGATTAAATACAGTTGTAATCCCACTATCTGTATGGGGATCCTGTCTATATGGACATGAGCCTCTTCATATAATGAAGATGAGTGGATTATACCCTGCAATGCAGTCTGTCCCAGTTTATCATTGCACTGGAGCAAAAGTAGACACAATAAACCATGCTGCCAGTAAATAATAAAGTTACCCAACTCATATTTTTTCAGAGGCTACCCTTGGTCTATTTCCATTTGTTTACTATACTCATCATCCTCATTCCCTTTCCTTAACTACATCTACTGTGTCAAATGTGTTAAGGATGTTCCTGTCTCTCATTCTGATGACAAATTGCATTCCTCCTGGCCAATCTAGCCAGGCCAACCTCATACACAATCATTGGTACAGGATATAGTCCAGGTTGGACATATCTTTACTACATATACAGAATCACATACGTTAGGGACTCGGAGTAGAGCCGCTGGTCCTACAAATAGAAAGGAGCCAGTTGAGGTGGTTCGGGCATCTAGTAAGGATGCCACCTGATCGCCTCCCAAAAGAGGTTGTTCAGGCACGTCCAGCTGGGAGAAGGCCACGGGGTAGACCGAGGACTAGATGGAGGGATTATATCTCCACACTGGCCTGGGAACGCTTTGAGATCCCCCAATCAGAGCTAGTGGATGTTGCAAGGGAAAGGGAAGCTTGGAGGTCCTGGCTGAAATCTGCTACCTCCGCGACCCGACACCAGATAAGTGGTTGACGATGGATGGATGGATGGATGGACATATACAGAATCCCTTCCCACATTGTATCTGTCACCGACCTTTCCAATCACAGCCCTGATCAACACTCTGATCAATGAACACATAAGGAAGCCAACGTGTGGATCTGTTTTCAACTAAATTAGTATGAGAGGTAAAAAGATTATCCTCCTGATAACATTTGTTTTTTACCTGACGTTTGCGCTCAGCTCTCTCCCGCTGGCGTCTCCTCCTCTCCCTGGCCTTTTGCAGGGCTCTGATCTCTGGTGGCTGCTCAAACTCGCGAGCTTTCTTCAGGTGGGCTGCAGCATGGGCCATAGTTCAGCCTCTCTATCTATCTAGTTATTTATCAATCTGACCTATTACTTTACTCTATTTCCTCCAGTCATTGCCTCACTGCCAAAAGGTCCTTAACAGATCAAACTTATGTATCTGGAAAGCATTCACTAGATCTCACATGGTCTTATGTTGCCGATGCAGACATTAGGAGAAAAATATTTTCGCAAAAACTGACTTAAAAATAGAAAATGAAGAGCAAAAACCAAAGTATTGTCTTATTAGTTCACTGAAAAATCAGTAAAACAAACTAAATCAGCATCCGCCAGAAAGTCCTCTGTAGATAAAATGTTTGAATAGAAAGAAAAAACATCAAAATCGGTAGATCATCATCAGAAAGTCATATCCTGTGCTCATCTCCTGTTTTCTACTGCCATCACCCATCTTTTCTCATCTTTCTCTTGTTTTGATAAATTCACAGAACAGCTGATGGATTTTAACATTCATACACAAAGCACACCCCACCCATTTACACTCACAAACATACACACATTCGCAGGCATTACCCTCCAATGAGTGCTGTGTGCTCATGCAAGGATAGAGAGACAAAATCTGAAGAGGGAGGTGGATGATGAATGTAAAACACATCTGCCACCTCATCACAACACACGCTCACATATATAGATACATGACACACACAGTCAAATGCACATTTACACACATAGACATGTCACACACAAAACCAAAAACATACAAATAGACACATAAATGCGCACAAGGGTATGTACACACACATACGCACGCACACAGAATTCTAAAGCTACATAGATAATCCGAGCTATTTCAACAGGAGTTGTAAACGGGTTTGGCCATTTGTGTGTGCATGTGTAGCAAGTTTACATGAAATTACCCATTTTATCTGTGTACTTGTGTGTATGTGTGTGTGGGTATGTGCATGTTAGAGAGTGAGTGTGTGCATGCTCATTCATACCATGTGTTCATAAACAAATCAACCCAAATATTATCTGCCTAATATGCAGTCCTTTGTGTGCAACCAAAACGGTGCCAACCTGCTTGGACATGAACTCTACAAGATGCCAGAAGGCTGTCCTGGGGTACCTGGCACCAAAACATTAGTCCTAGATCCTTAAGTCCTGTAAATTCTGGTGGAACCACCATGGATCAGACTTGTTGGTCTAGCACATCTCACAGATGCTCAATCAGATTGAGATTTTGAAGGCCAGGCAACAACTTGGACACTTCATCATGTCCCTCTGATTATTGAATAAACCTATGAGGACCACCTTCCCAAATACAAGGGGAAATTATAACATGACAGAAAAGGGAGGGAAAACTAAACAGCTGTAAACGTGTTATGCCACTTTCAGCTGTAATGACCTAAATAAATATTCTGCTTACCCTCAGTGGGAAACATGGGCTTGCTTCTGGGAAATAATGAGATAACGTGGGATGGATGAGAGGCTGACACAGAGTAGCATTCAAAGTTGCTTTCAGTTTGTTCCATTCACATTAATAGGAGGTGGTGAAAGGCAACAAAAATTTGATAGCATGTTTTGACAAAGAGGAATATTGACTAGCAGCCAGTATCCAGAATGAATCAAGGTCAACTTGTGTGAGCTAAAGCATCAGGCTGCTGCCTGCTGACAGTTCCACTAGTTCACTTTCCAACACAGTGGACAGAGTCACGTCTTCCAATGCAGGATCATACAGATTGTGGGCAAAATCCAAAGGTTTCCATGTTGTGTGTCCTCTGGGAAGTAGTCTGCAAACTTTCGTGACAACCGAGTCAAATACTGGATTATAGCACTGGATATGTTGACATGAGAACTGGTTCAGTGGTAGAGCACCAGCTTTGCTGACAAGCCAGATGTTGCAGCTTCAAACCCACTGTGAGGCGTCAGGAAAGGCATCTGGCCTTAATCGCTCCATGTCTGTGTCCATCCCCCCATCCCCACAATGTGGGGACTAATTGTGACAAGTAAAAATGGACCTTAAATGTTAAAATGAGGAGAGGCTTTCAAAGTTTCACTTAAGAGTGAAAACATTTCACATCGTCCCTCATTGACTTTTCTAATCCTAATATATTTCTAAAACCTAAATTTTGCCTGAAAATAAATACACTATGCACTATATCTGATAATAGGCCAGTTTTGCATCCAAATTACCATCAGTGTAATAATCAACAAGAGGAGGGAGCCGCTCTTCCAGTTAAGTGTGCACTTCTTTTCTCAGTTAAAAAAATGTGATCAAGCACACATCCTCTGGAAAAAATTACTTTACTGTGGTACAAGAGCCGCAAATGATGATCTGGATCAAGTCTTTCACACAGATCAGCGAAACACAGGAGTTGAGTTGATATTTTTGGATAGAGTTAACAGTTAACCATTTTGGTTGCAGCTGCCTTTACTCAGTCACTCCACAGGCAAAAATATCTCCTCTGTGGTTGTAAAGGGTTTCTTGCCATGAGCTGTATTGAAATACTGCATTTCTTCTTAACATTGTTCATTTTATAATTTTTTAGCACATTCAGATATAAAGCAACTATTTTTTATTTTAATTTAATGTGACTATTTGGTAGTACCACTGCCTCCAAGCCCCACTAGATGGCGCTCTGCATCCCACCAGTGGCCCCACTTCCTGAGAAAGGCTGGCTTAAACAATTCCCGAACAAGTTGCAATATGGCATGGTGGATTATCCTGCTGAAAGAGGCCACTGCTATCCGAGAATGTCATTACCATGGAGGGGTGTACCTGGTCTGCAAAGATGTTTGGGTGGGTGGTATATGTCAAATTAACATCATGAATGACAGGACCCAAGGTTTCCCAGCAGAACATTGCCCAAATCATCACACAGTCTCCATTACTGTTGAGCTCATCACTTAAATGTAATCCATTGCTCACTTACGTGTGTGTTATTCATTTCAAAAGTAATTTTATTGCTTTAATTATTCCTCCCTGCGAATGTTAATTCATTACATGACCGTCCAACACCCATCTTAAGTTCTGAATCACTTATTTTAATCAAATTAGCCATTAATACTATACCTGCCTGAATGCACCACGGTATAATCATACATATCTCATACATCATCAGAGGTAATGTTACAGGCACCAAGATGGATATCAACAGCATAACATCGCCTGGCATGGTGACCACATATTAACACACACACAGCTGACAGATGCAACAGCATCATAAATCAAGTGCATTGATAGAGGCTCACCGGCAACAACATGTTCAAAAACGTGAAAGAAGACCCCAGAACATAGCCTGGCACGACGGTGACACAAATCCAATACACTTACAACACGGACACAGAGCAACGTAGCCTATGTCGAGCCTTGGGCAACCAACAACCCGTTGCCACTTTGTGGTTTGTCCCTCCTTAGACCACTACTCAGCGGGTACTCACAGTAGGTATTCACCACTGCTGACCGGGTGCACCCCACAAGCCTTGCTATTTCAGACGCTCTGACCCAGTCATCAGGCCACAATTGGGCTCTTGTCAATATCACTAAGATCATTAATCTTATCTGCCCAATTATCCTGCATCCAACATGCATACTAAATAACTGATTGTTTGCTTGATATCTAATCTACCCAAATGTTGACATGTGTCCTCATGTGGAGATGAAAAACGTTATTCAGTTCACCCGGTGAGTGGTCATAATGTTTTAAAGGTAAAACAAGCAAGGATGGACGAGCCTGTTCAACCTCTCCTTTGCATGACCGAGAGAGAGAGAGAGAGAGAGAGAGAGAGAACAGAGAGGCATCATTGAATACAATAAGAGGGGGGGGTAATTGAGGAGAGACCTGTGACTTCTAAACACCTGTAAGTTAAAACCCTTCCTACTCCCTCCCTCTGAGATGGAGGAAAGTGGCTCAGTGTGAATCCCAGCTGCAACTGCCTATAAGACTCTGGTAGCTGATCAAATGAGATTTGACAGCTTCTGCTTCGGGTAAATGTATGTGACAGGTGCAGAGGCCTTCTGCTGTCTCGCTCACAACCAACATGATCCTTCTGCACTTCAGTACCAAGGACAGCTCCCCCAGTAGCAAAGTGTCTCTAATTATACTGCTAGAAACTGGACCTGAATCCCAACACACGCCCCTCTCACTCATTCACACGCGCGCGAACACACAGATACACACAAGTATTTCAGTTACACACATTCTGGCAGGGGAGTGTTCCCACTGGCTCCACTCAACATCAACAGCTGACCGTGCTAGTTCACACCACAGGCAGATCATACTGACAGGAACGACGACAGATGATTGTGGGATGGGCAGAACCACTGAATCTAAGCCTTTTTAAACTGTCCAAAAACCGAATATTAACGTCTGGAACTTTCTGCCATCAGGCAGTACAGTAACATTTTCCTTGGACAAGCTCTCCACCGCCATCTAATGGTCAGAATAAGTCACTATTTTGAAGGCCCCAGATGATGGATTGATAATAGTTGGGGGGGATGCATAGTAGTTTGGTAAGAATACCCTCAGAATTTCCCATCTCCTTTTTCCCATTGTTGCAATTCGATAGATACATTCAAATTATCAATATTGCGCACTGCCAAACACTTTATCTCAAAACAATCAGATATAAAAGCAGTTCCTTTCTAAGGGCTGTCATTCAAAAGAATACTTGAGAAATTCAAATTCCAACCGTATACCCTGTATGTACTGTGCTGTGCATTGTACATATAGTAGTATGGTCTGCCATGTCAATCTACCACAAGCATGCAAGTAATCTGCTAACATTTATTTCAATACCGTTGATATATTCTCTGCACCATCATGTTTTAGTACCTCTTAATTTCACCTGTTTAATAAAGTCCATCCTTGTGTATATATCTGGAGATTGTTGTGTTGTCATACTATTTGAAGTACCTGTGAGTGCCATGAAAATGGAGTCATAATCCATGTATGTGAAAACTACATGGCAAATAACCTGGTTCTGATTCAACAAATGAAAATAAATGCACATCATGTTCATCTTCTGAGGCTTGGATAAGCTACACTGGCCTCTTGGTTTAAACAAAACCGGTTTCTGCCTCACTTTCATTTGCATCTCCTACACTCTCAGGAATTTCATAAGCATCCGTTGCTTTTTTTAGACCAACCCGAAGGCCAATTCGGTGTTTTTGCGAGCAAGAGCCGAGTCTTTACATCTGCGGCTGTTTTAAAAGCAACAACAGCGGACAACGCTGCATCCTCTCCAAACGACTCACTCCTGCAATCACATTATTCCCATTAGCCATGCTTCGGTAAATCTCTTTACATACGGACTTATATTCTCGCTTTATTGATTATTTGAGGGCCTGTTTTCATTTAAACTCTCTTCCCCATGCCTCACTTAACCCTCCCATATAATTTTAGATCACTAAGTGAACATACACATGTGCTTATATGCAATATGTAAACATCCCGTCTTCTTTCACCAGAGGATAAATGGTGCAAGGTACGCTTAAATATAGATACGCCCTTCGTCTCAGGACCACCACAGAACACAGACTCTCATCTACTCCTGTACTCTGCTGGCTCAGGTTTCTGGTTTAATAAGAAAAGTTTTATCAGCGTATTGATCAGCATGTCATCCGAACCTTTGTTACTAGCCCCTGCTCCCAAGGAGGTGTGCGTGTGTGTTGTGTGCATGCATGTGTGTGTTGTGTGCATGCATATGCGAACATTTCATGTGTTGATGAACTCCTTGAAGAGGACTGATCAATACAATACATTAGTGATAACTCAATTTGTTTTCTAGTATATGTCCATATAATACCCTTTGCTGGGGGGGGATGAGGAGCATATGTACATGTATGTGTCCAGGGGTCAGATTACATCAAGAAGGGCCCTACAGATAGCTTATACGAGGCTTTGTCTCAATTGGTTAAGTGTTTCTCCTCTGCCAGTGGGGTTCCATTTTATAGATCCAGAGGCTTTATAAGGTCAATTACAAGGCTGTGATAAACAAATATGAGCACTGAACACAAGCTTGTGTTGCTACACGTGTGTATGTGTGTGTGCATGCAAAACGTCTGCATGTTCTTATTAGGTCTGGACATATTGGAAGGAGCACACCCAGCTGAAATTTTACAGAAATTAGATGTAATAGATTTTGAGGCACCTTAAACTTTAAAACTTTATTTATCATTGTAAATACACAAAATATGTTCTCTCCATTTAACCCATCCTATTATATAAGAACAGTGAGAAGCTACAGTGCCCAGCAACTTCAGTTATTTTATCCTATTGCATTGCTCAGGGGCTCAGGCAGGAGTATTAACACTAACATGCATGTCTTTTTGATTGCAGGAGGAAACCTATGCAAACACGGGGGGGACGACATTCCTAGTCGACACAAAAAGGATCTGGGATGGCCTGGTATTTGAACCCCGGATCTTGTTCCTGTGAGGCAACAGTTCTAACCACTGAGCCTCCCTCTCCATTCCATTAAAGCAAAGCTTCAAAAGCCACAGCCATAGCTGTTATTCATACTACTGTATCTGCTTTTCACAGATCTTTTCTGTTGTTGTTTCTTAATGGGGGCGCTCCGCCTTATCTTTGTCATTTCACTGATGATGAAGGCCAGGCATCAATCTTTCAATAATGGACGTGGGCTCTTTGTCTTGGAGATAATGCATTTAGATCATTCAATTCAATCCTTTTTTTTATTACCTCATTTTTCAAGTGTCTCAACACCCAAAATCTACCCTATTGGCAAATTACTGTTTTCTGTACTTACTTATACATGCTTATTTTAAATTGTGCATTATTTTCATTCAAGGCTTATTAGTGAATGAGTAAGCATTAGCATTGAACAATACCTGGGAAAAACCTCACAGTGCTTGAATGCCATTCTTAAATTTTTAGACTGTGATTTTAATGCAAATTTGAAGCGAAGCATGCTGCCTACATCATTATTCTCTCCTGCTGCCACTTCATATCTAACAAAGCTAAATCACAGGTCGATGGTCCGTGGTCGATTATAGCTAACAATCCCTGCATATGTGCAACACAAATACAACTATTCCTCTCCAGCGGTGTGATGATGAGGTTGGAGCTTTCATGGATGGCCACTAGTTAGTGTGTTTGTGACTCAGTGTCAGAGCCCTGCAGGATGACTGCAGCACCCAGCTGAGACTTGACATAGAAACTCTACCTCACGCAAGACTGGAAAAACACAGGCGCACACCCGAACATACCCTGCATAGTCTGTGTATGGATTCATGTTTCATCTTCACGACAGTGCTCTAAATGTGCAGACACCTGGATTATAATCTGTAGCTATACCTAAGGGGGCTGTGGTAGCTCTGTGGTAAAGCACACACTTTGGGAAGTGACAAGCCAGAGGTCACAAGTTTGATCCCACTACAGGGCATCAGCAAGGGCATCCGCCTTAATCCCCTACACTCCATCTACACCAGTGTACACTTACACAACGTGGGGGTGGACACTGACCTCGCATAAACTATAGCTTCAACATTTATCATATACCTGCAACTTGAGCAAATTCACACTAGATTATAGTCAATCAAATCACACCAACACACATACACATACATGGTTGCTGATTGTCAACAGAGGGAATGCTCATATTAAAGTGGATACAGGGTATTTTTTGTGATATGTAACCAGGCAATTCAATTCCGCTTCAAAACATCATCCAGCTCTAATTCCAGCAGACATGACAAACAGTACATGAATAACTGTAGGGGGCAGCATAGCTCAGTGGGTAGAGCGGTTGTCCTGCGATTGAAAGGTTGCAGGTTCCCTCCTCGGTCCTGCAAAAAGCATCTTGAGATGTCCTTGAGCAAGACACTGAACACCTAATGGCTCTCTGGGCACCAGATGGTAGCTGCCCACTGCTCCTAAACAACAGGATGAGTCAAATGCAGAGAATTGCAAATAACCCTTTGTGGGACTGATAAGGGAAAAAATTATTATTATTAATGATAATCTTAAAAAACAACGCATATTATTAAGACTAGATGCGGTTTGAGGTCGATAGTCTGAATGTAATGCCTTCTGTGTTTGTACATGTTTGAGAATTGGAGGGAGTTGATTTATTACTTGTACTGACTTGCAGATATGATTAAAATGTCAAGCCATTTTTATTCCTTTTACAGCTCTGGAAAGGTCAATAACAAGACCTGAACAAATAATGCATTTGCATCTGAACATGGGAGCGTGCATGCACACGCACACACTGTAACCTCATGGCCAAATCCCATCGAGACAAATCTAATAGCCAGTGGACAGGACAGGACAGACAGTAAGGGCCACACCCAGATGAAACGATTTGTTGAACAGCAACAGAGGCAAAAGGCTGGGGAGGGGTTGTAGGCATCCTAGACTAGACATACAACCTTGATACAGTCAGATGATACCTCCCGAGAGGAAGACAGAGACCACACCCTGTAATTATCCAACATAACGGAGACACAGGCACCCACAGACATTTGATTTGTAGAGGAGCTATTGTAGATACCTACTCATTGATTCACTACATCGGCCCATCAGTACCTGAACCATAGAAACAGCCCTGTGTAGTTCTACAGAGGAAAGCAGTGCACCACATTAACCGATTGCCTCCAGCGTTTGCTTCTCAGTACATTAAGCCATGGCTTTCAGCATCCTCTCTAGTAAACTAGGTGGACTTAAAAAGTTTTAAGGGCTGAAAAAGCAAAGTAAGAAATGGCCAGGTCCATAAATTCATAATTTACTTCCTGTGACTATTGCTGAAATTGATTTACAAGATGCTGCTGCTAAAGCTATCAGTAACAGTAACCAGCACCACATCAACACATACACAGTTACTCACAGCAACTGGTGACAGTAGCGTGCTATAATAGTCAGCTCTGCAACCCTAATCAGAGTCTACTGGTTCTATGTGTCAGAGGAGAGTTAGTACCATGGGTGGCATGGTGGCCCAGCGGTTGGCACTGTTGCCTCACAGCAAGAAGGTACTGGGTTCGAATCCTATACCAGGTCTTTTCTGTGTGGGTTTCCATTTCCTTCCTATGTCTGTGTGGGTTTCCTCTGATATAACGATATGCAGGGACTTTAGATGCAAATTAACATGAAGCTATAATTTGGTGTGGCCCATCAAATGGTGACATTAATACAAAAAGATGAAAATGCTCCCTTAAAAAGACGATATGGCCGCCACTTCTCCAAAAATGGCTGCTGAAACTAAATCCGGCCTTCCCTTTTTCTTCCTTAAGTCCTGCCAAAGTCCCCAGGAAACACATGACGTCACCTTACCTCACCCCCTGCTAATGAGATGAGATGGAGGTCCGCAGCCCACTGGAAAATGAACTTCCCTTCTCCGACACAGCTAACAGCCCAGTCCTGCATGTTCTCTATCTGTGTCACAGAACATCAGCAGCATGCTAGGGATGGATACATGGAGATTATTCAATATTTTTCATGCAATTTCTCCATCAAAAGGGTGACGATGGTACCAGGTATAGATGTTAGATTAGGAAGACACCATCCATCTATCCATCCACTTACCCCCGAGTAGGGTCGCAGGGGAAATTAGAGCATATCCCAAAGGCCATCGGGTCACCAGTCCATCTCAGGACAGAGCAATTAGAGGAACAGTCTCTTGCTCAAGGGCACTTCAACATGCTCCTCTGAGGGTGCAACCCACAACGTTCTGATCACCAGATGACCGCTCTACTGACTGAGCCATGTCATCTTCATTGAGTTTCATTTTCATTGAATTAATTATATTAGTCACTGGAACATGGTCAAAGAAAGGACACAGAAACATCCGAGCTGGTAGAAATGTCCCTGTGGAAAATATATATTACTGATATGTCTTGATACATGCTCAATAATCCAGGTAAGGGAAATCAGTAAAAATGTGAATTGGTTCAACTGGTCAATTGTAACAGTGGAACAAACAATACCACTACTTCATTTCCAGTGCTTCCACAGTGAATCCATTATCCACATTCAGTTAGTGTATAGGGAGATACAATTGTCAGTCCATTTAGCTTCATATCTAGGAGCTAACACTGTAGCACATTAGGGGAACTTTCATTCGATCCCCGGCTGATCTCATCTGGCGCCAGCTGACAGTGTGTCGAGGCATAAACTGATTTCACCTTCATACTGTACAATGAATAATGAAGCACATGAACTGAAACGTACTGCCGAAGTTATACGAGTAACGCTGAATGATATTGAGGGTACACCAGAATGACTGACAGGTTCTGAAGTAACGAGAAAGAGAGAGAGAGAGAGAGAGGAGTTACAACATAAATGTATCGCTAGCAGATAACCTCATTGTTTCGCTCCGCTAAAACACAATAGGCACGCTCATACCACAAAAGATTACAACATACATCCATCCAGCGCCAACTGCTTATCCGAAATTGGGTCGTGGAGTCATGCTGGAGCCTATCCAAGTGCTCATTGCCCAAAAGGCAGGGAAACACCCTGGATAGGTCACCATTCCATCACAGGACTCAAGCAGTTAGCAGTTTATTGCTCAAGGACACTTTGACACATGTTCCTGAAGGAACAGGGGATCAAACCACCAATCTTTTGATTACAAGATGACTGCCTTACATCCTGGGCTATTCTGCCCATTGGAACAAAATTATTGGATTTTGAGTTGAGACCAAAAGATGAGTAAAGAGAGCTGAAGATCCTAGTAATCTGTATAACAGTAGCCTCCTCATCATAGCGAAAGGTCAGTATAGCATTTTTCATGATGTTTGTATGTGGATGCATACAAACACTACATGCACAGTGGTTCAGTGGTTAGCACTGTTGTCTCATAGCAAAAAGATTCTGAGTTCAAATCCAGTTCTTGGGTGAGTTTACATGTTCTCACTGTGTCTGTGTGGGTTTCTTTTGGGTGCTCCGATTTCCTCCCAACATCATAAAGACATGTATGTTAGGCCTAATACTCCTGCTTATGCCCCTGAGTAAGGCAATAGGAAAAAGAACTGGAGCTGATCCTCGGGAGCTGTAGTTACTCACTGCTCCTATACAACAAGATGGGTTAAATGCAGAGAGTAAATGTTGTTGCCTGTATGTACAATGATAAATGAATAATGCCTCTTTCTATGTTGTACATTAAGAGGCCATCTATTCTCTACAGCATAGGAAAACCCTTGATGTCTTCCTGAGAGAAACAAATTACACACGTCTCAAGCATGATGAGAACAGGAATGGGAAGAGGACAGGAAGGAAGTGGAGAATGACATAGGAGTTAGAGAGTAGAGTGTATTTATATACAGGTGTTTCAGCAATTTCTGAGAAGTCAATTGATCTTCAGCTAGCCCCTCCCCTCACCGTTTCTTTCTCTCTAACGGGAAACCAAGTTATGGGGTCATAATGAATAATTAACATCTAAATCCTCGCTCCCACTTATGGAGCCTGACTATCCAGCGATGCATCACAAGATTTTATCTTCATCTATCAAAACGGCTTTCTTTGGAGAGTCAACTGAGGACACATCTAAATATTTTCATCTTCTGCAAAAGGTGAATTTCAACAGTCATGTTGCTATTTTTTATTGCAGATCTTTCAGATTCAGGCAGCAGATGCAATGTGGTCTAAATCTCCTTTAGTGTCTGTTGCACATTGCCATAGCCAACTGTCAAGACCACAAAGAAAGGTCAACATTTTTTATGACCATAGGGGACCATTAGGGGCAGCATAGCTCAGAAAGTAGGGTGGTTGTCTAGTTATCAGAAGATTGGTGCTTTAATCCCTGGCCCCTGCAGAATAGTTATCGAAGTCTCCTTGAGTGAGAAGTTGAAACCCCAACTGCTTCCTGGTTGCTGCAGCTGCTCCCTGATCCCATACAATTGGATGGGTTGAATGCAGAGAAAAAAAATTAATGACAAATAAAGCTTCTTCTTCTACAACTTAATCAAAAATAGTTTGAATTACGAAAAAATAACAGCAAATGTCTCACACTGTATTCAAAGATGTGTTCCTATCCATCAATAAAGTGAGGAATGTGTTGTACATCAGCAGTGACCAAAATTCAGGGGGTCATGGGGTGGGGACTCTAGGTCCTAATAGAACCGTCCTTTTTGTGAAAAATATAGCATTAAGGAGCAGCATGGCTCAGTGGGTAGAGAGGTCGTCTGGCAATCAGAAGGTTGCAGGTTTGATCCCCGCACCTGCAGAGAAGCCTGTCGAGGTGATCTTGAGCAAGACACTTTTCCTCTAATTGCCTTGCCATGTGATGGACTAGCAACCCGGTGTATCCCTGCCCTTCGCCATATGAGTTGAGTTAGGCTCCAGTTTCTCTACGGCCCAACTTTGAATAAGCAGTTAATGGATGGATGGATAAGCATTAAGCTAACAAGACATCTATGCAATTTATTGAAGATGCTGGGAAAAGATGGTGATGATGATGGATAATGATAAAGGCTACATTGTTGATGGTGAACTACAACTTACAAATAATCTTGCTAATAAGAATCACAATAGTAATGATCATAAATACACTAATCCCTGTCAGAATAACACCTCTAAAAATGGCCCATCACACAATCCTTAGTCAGTGTAGCTGGAGAGACATTACACCATAACATACTGGTTAAATGATCACATTACAAGCACCCACCAGCCCAAAGTGCAAGATCCTGTCAGATTTAAAGGGGGGTAAATCTAACTGGGTCACTCTGGTGACTTTAAGATACCATGAAGAGCAAGAGTGGAAACCTGGGATCTTTAAATCAAGACTCCATTTGATCTGCAGTATCAATATATCCAAGCAATAAATTAACATGCTGGCCTATACTATGGTTCCTGGATCTACTGACATTTTCACAACCCTATCGGAGTTATATGATGGTGGAAGGTTCTATGAAACCCACCTATGATATTATATGACTGTAGCCTTCTTATTGGATCAGATTTAGTTTCTGGACAGTGACCTATGTGTGCATTCTTGGCATTTGGAACACTCTTTGGTACATCCCCAATAACGCTTCCAGCTCTTGGAAATGTATTTTTCCCATGTAGGATAATGTATTGGGTTGGTACATCTTGCAGTAACCTGTACACCGGGGTGAAAGGCTCTTTGGTGAGTCTTGGTGCATGCTCAATGATCATGGTAAGGAAATCACTTTAGGGTGAATCAGTTCATCTAGACACACCATTCATAGAGTGAAACATTTCATCACTCATACAGGTGACATCTTCAGTCTAAGCTGACCGCAGGAATCCCCACCCTTACAAACAATACAGTTGGATAACAACTATATTGTTGGCTCACCAGGTGACTTCTTCAGTCATGACTGTCAGGACTGAAGAAGTCACCTGGTGAGTGATGAAACGTTTCCAAATAAATTTCTGATCCAGTTGAACTGATTCACCTCTTTGTGACAATCCAAAAGTGTTTTTCTTCCAAGGCATGCATGATTCTCATAGTGCCAGGTGGGCTAAAGGTTGGTTGATAGGGAAGGGTATGTATTACTACATCATACAGCATCTTCTACTTCAGCAGAATCTTCCATTTCATGTAAGATAATGCTTATAAAAGCTTAATTACAACCTTTTAACGTGTGGTCACCATTACTAGCCATGTTGGAATGGTTGACTTGTAGCAACTCACAGGATTCAGAAGTAATATCTAGACATGATAAGCTCTATTGGTAAAAAAGCTATGTAAACTTATTTTCTCTGGTTGTCTGTGTTTTAACCTTATTTAGTTGCATCCGAAGAGAAACCTAACCCATGGCACATCATGCAGACCGACAAAAGAAGACATCTAGAAGCTCTGTGTGTGTGTGTGTGTGTGTGTGTGTGTGTGTGTGTGTGTGTGTGTGTGTTAACAGGCTAATATAAAGTCTAGACAATATAGGTTATAAAGTTTTAAGACGCATCGTGCCTGACATCACAGTAATGATTATCTCTCACCTAGTGTGTATGGGAGAAAGTGTGCACGTGTGTGTTTGTGTGTGTTATTTCCCTTTGCTCTGTTTCAGAGCTTCTCCCTGTTCCATCTCTTTCATCTCTCATCTCTCATCCCTTGCTTTCTCTCTCCTCCCATCTGCTCCTTCTGTCTTTTTCATTCTATCACT
>OMLC01102026.1:17728-33082 GCA_900302585.1 Regalecus glesne | reverse complement strand
GAGAGAGAGAGAGGGTGAGAGAGACACACCGACAGACAGAGAGGTTGAGAGAGAGAGACAGACAGAGAGAGGGTGAGAGAGACAGACAGACAGAGAGAGAGGGTGAGTGAGAGACATACAAACAGAGAGAGAGAGAGAGAGAGAGGGAGAGAGAGAGAGATAGACAGAAAGAGAGCGAGAGAGAGAGAGAGAGAGAGAGAGAGAGAGAGAGAGATAGACAGAAAGAGAGAGAGAGAGAGAGAGAGAGAGAGAGAGAGAGAGAGAGAGAGAGAGAGAGAGAGAGAGAGAGAGAGAGAGAGAGAGAGAGAGAGAGAGAGAGAGAGAGAGAGAGAGAGAGGGAGGGAGAGAGAGAAACAGAGAGAGAGAGAGAGAGAGAGAGATGCTGAAAAAGACAACTCTTGGGATAAGGATATATTAGTTGCGTACTATCTTGACCACACTTAAGCAATATTTCTCATTTCATTCTCTCCCCCCTTCAAAGTGTAGAGAAACAGGCATTCATATTTTTAACATTTGCAATACATGTGTGAGTAAATCAGCTCAGTGATCCAGAATACATTACTACCAGGGACAAAAGCAAATTTTTGCAAATTACCATCAGACTAGTTCTGTTATGAAGGAAATCAGTGCTTAATCACAGTGCAAATTATAAGATTTGATAATCAATGCTAAATTTAATGAAGTAATCATAAACTAAATAATTTGGTATTTTATTCAGCAATTGATTGATATTTTTATACATTCCTTCTCCTTCTCTTTTCTTTTATGCAGCCCTATGCTGATATTCATTGATTCACATGCTTTCACTTCTACAGTCAAGCCGAACAATGTTGTGTCCCTCAGAGATTATCTCCGAGGGAGGTTACAGTAATTAGAGGGAGTATATGGAGGGCAGTCTATGTGGCATGTTAACACTACAGAGAAAAGGGAGCTGTGCTTTTTCAGTACTAATTGATAAAGGTGTCTAAAGGTGTCTGTGCCACCTTTGAACTTTAACGAGTGTAGGCAGTACAGAGCTATACAAGATTTTGAAAGGTTACTGCCTGAATAATACGTTGATGCAAGAGGTTTAGTGATAGCTGTCATCAATATGTTTTTTTGTCACCACCAGATATATTTGAATAAAGAACATGTAAGGTTGAGCAGTCAATAAATGGAACCAAAAACAGTCAATGAGGGCAGTCACTGCTGTGAACTCATGATTTACTGTTCAGTGTGTGTCTGTGTGTGTGTGTTAACTGGGGATGTTTTGATGGTTGAAATATGTAGAGGGTATATAGAGATTATAGTGCAGTGATGGATTCGAGACAGTGACTGAGGTAGTCAGAAAGGGGGACACCTCGGGAGGAAAGCAAAGGCGGGGTAAGGGGTGAAATTGTACCTGTCGTAGTCTCCATTGCAGAGGGCTCTGACTGGAATGGTGAAAGACTGCCACACTGGATTCAATGTGTTTTTCACAACCTCTGTCTTATGGCAGATAGTAAACCTGGTGGAGAAAAGGTTTAAGTTAGAGGAGAAAGCATGTGGAAGAGAAAATGGAAGAGAAAATGGGTGAGAGAGAGAAAGAGAGAGGGGGGTAGACAGCGGGAGAAAAAAAGAAAATAAGGCTGAAAATTGTTTACCGTGAAAAGGAAGGGTGATAGTACATGAGAGGACAGTAGGTGTGTTGAAAAGACAGAAGCCAGGAGAGAATTTCTAAACAAACAATGAAACAGGTTATATCACAACAATAGCACTGTTTCCTCATTTGTTTACTGGCCTATGTCCAAGCTTTAGCCCTCAGGGTGTTTTTTCATCTGGTTGGTCTTATGTCAGAAAACCTTCATTTAAACCACAAATGAGGGTGATCTACATATGGCTTGATCTCATACTTGACACTTTAGCCAGAGCACATATACACCCATAAATCACCCAATATCCCCAAGTGTCTTCTCAAAATGCAACAATGCATATCCCATCTTTTTATTCAAAGCTAGGGATTACTTGTGTTCCAATAAGCTCCCTTAGTCAAATAAAACCCTGCAAGTCCTTTAGCTACAGTACACACTAATTTGGACCCATCTTAGGCCTCAAGACCAGACACTTATTGCATATCTGTGTGGATCGATTTCCCACACAGTTACAATTTGAAAAGGAAAAAATAGCCTGGAAACAGCAAATGAAGCACTTGCTAAACTACACTGTCCTGTGGGAGACCAGAGAACACCCTGAGTTATTATGAGTGGAGTAGAAGGTGTTGTTTTTATTTATTTATTTAGTGGCTTGCTGAAGCCCCTGAAAGTATTGTTCTCACTAATGGAAATAGCATTTTTCTGTCTATATGTTATCTTACACTAATTGCTCTTATATTCCAATTGTTTTCCTGGAATCATTTATGTAAGATACTATGATGGGGATTAAGGATTTATTTTTACCAGAAAGTCTAGCTATTGATGTAGTGGTGTACAGCCCAACGAGAGTGGATATAAATATCACAATCCTTGTTTTTAGTGGCACACATTCATCCAAGGTAGGATTGGGATAGTCTTGGATCCCGACAAGAGAAAACAGTTCCCCTGAATAGATGTTTGAAGACAGCAAAACTCACCTGCATAACATGCCTCTTTGAAATCTTTTCAAGTAGTTCCCCTCTCTCTGCACCATAGCAAGTGTGCAGAGACACACCCTCTCTGTCCCCTGAGGACTCTCATGGGTCTACATCTCAATAGGCAGATGGAGTCCCATAAACATTTATGAACATTTAGTTTGCAAATCATTTGATGACATTAAGTGAATTGTAATGACTTTTTGGGCAGTCAATATTTTCCTAATAGAAAAGTTGGGAACAGGTGCACAATCGGAGTGGTTACAGAGCTCCATGCTACCCTTTCAACTACCTTCACTAGCTAAGTAAGCATTGAATGTAAATTCCTGAGATAATTCCTGTTTTCACTTTAGTTTCTACAACTACTTCCACCACTACATTTTAACTTAAGAGCCCTTACAATCAGTTTTTCCTTTTTCAAATAAATCTCCCCACCTCACACCTTTCCCTATAGAGTTTAATTAGATGATGTTGTGTAAGAATATTTATTTATTCGTCATTGCACATACACTGGAATTTGTTGTCTATATTCCACCCATTCTCTTGTATAGGAGCAGTGAGCAGCCATAGCAGTTAGTGGTTCAGTGTCTTGCTCAAAGACACTTTGGCACACTTTTGGCATGGGACCGAACCACCAATCCCCCAATTACTTGATGATTGCACTGCCTCCCGAGCTATAGTGCCCCTAAGTATATACATGATTGTATTTTCATTGAGATCTGAGTTGCTTTGCATCTAAATAATAATTTCATGGTCCAGAAGTGATTATTGACTATATCATGTTTGTTAATTGAATACAAGTCATCCCAAATTCTAAAGCAGCCAGTAATACCTGAACCTGTTGGGACTACTGAGGTCTTTGGCAACACAGAAAAATAAAGCGTCTTTTCTGACACCATTCAATTTATCTCAGGAGATTGTGTGTATCTCCTTATGGATACTCAATCAACAGTCTGTTACCAGCAACAGCCTGCAGCTTCCTTCGGAATATGAAGACAGAACCACATCAAATACTCACGTTCCATCTTCATTGCTTCTGTAGAACACCATGAAAGGGTCCGACTTGCCGAAGAAGTCCTTCTTGTCTAGCTTGTTGGCACACAGCTGCATAGTGGCGCTGTCCTGAGGATATGGAAAGCGCAGATATAGTAGGAGAGAGGTGGGTGGGAATGTGTTAATCATAATTATTTCAAGATGAAAGCATGGAAGCTGAAAATATATACTGTGATTTTTCCTTTTCCCATCCCATTTTACACAGAGGGATTTACATCGTCACTATGAGAACAAATAAGTCACCCTGGGAGTAAAACACACATACATACACAGGATACAGCCGTTTATTTGGCAAACTTGCTACCCTCATCAATAATAATGTTGGTTTCTCATGAATGAAAAAATGGTTCTTGTCTTGTTCATATTTTATATCGTGCTGTTTTCTGTAGGCACAATGGTCCCGTTTAGAGACGTTAGAATCACCATTTAAAACCCAGTTCATCATGGATGACTGTCATTTACATGCAAGGATCTACCATACACTATACTATATACGTACTCATTAAGTTGTATTGTTTTACATGGTGAAGCCTGATTGCATACATGATAAAGGAACCAAGAGGTTGCAGCCTTGATCAGATGAAGAAATAAATAAAAAGGGAAGTTGTGCTTGATTTTTTCTCAAAACTCAAACACACATCAGTGTGGATGCATCTGTATGTGACATTGAGAATGAAATCGGAGAGACACTGCATAGACAGACAGCAATGAAGCAAAAGCAACAGACAGAATGACAAAAGACAGAAAAAGGTAGATCTCAGTTAAGTTTTCCTGCTATCAAATTAGCAAAAACTAACTTTTGTAGTGAGCTTCAAATATGGTTTCAACCTTAATGTACAGCACTTTTTTCAGCACTAGTTGTTTTTAAATGTGCTCTATTAATTGACTTGACAAAACTCAACCAGTCTGCACAGCTTCTGCATGAAGATTAATGGTGTATTTCTTATGGTTTTTAGTAGTTGTTTTGTTTGATGGTTTGATGGAATAAATAAGCAAATGTTCCCATTTACAACCCCAAATGACAAATTAAAACATCATCTCCAGATGCCACCCAACCCTAAAACCTCCCCTCAATTATACATGTCAGGCTCACATTTGAATGTCAACCAAAACGGATATTCCTCAAAAGTTGTATCAGCAATTCTTCTAATTTTTAACCTACGAACATTTACAAAAACATTACCAAATGACGACAGTGTGAACAGAAGCATCAGATTGCTGTATCAAGACTATTTTACCAGAGCATGACAAAAATCACAAGGAATGTTTTTCTGACTCATTCACTAACAGGAAGCATCTGTCTCAAGTGCAAAATTTATTTGTAAATCCTTGAAACGAAGAGCATATTCAAACACGCAAGGAAAATTGACCAACTAAGAAATAAGAGAGCTCTGTTCATCCTGAGCAGAGAATGAAATTGAAATGCAGATATGTTCTACAGTTGTATGAAAAAAACTGAGTGCCAAAATAGCAAATAAATGAACCAAATTCAAATAAAGTTTGTTAAAATTTTGTAGTTTGTGATATAAAAGGTATTGTACATGAGCAGGGAGCAGGCAGAATGCACCGTCAGGTCTTGTCATGTGTGAACCTATGTAAACATTATGAAGAACCTATGTGTGTGAACAGGGATAACTGCCCAAGGGGCTGGAAAAATCATTTCAACAGTGTCACGTAATGCATGTTTGAAGTCGATTTAGCTGTTTGGCCAGGCAGTCAGCTGTTCACTTCAGCACCCCACTGTGTTAACTAAGGCTGGAGCTGCTGTGGTAGAGGTCACTGTGCAGTTGGACGCCAATTGGAAGAGAGGCATGCTGCATGTTCTACATAATACCTCTTGAATCTTCTCAAGGAGAACAGTATTTCCCCCAACTCTTGTTTAGTACTTTATGGGCCAGATTAAATGCTATAAACTGTGGCTCCCTCAATAAATTTGTGAAAAGGACAAAAAACTAAATATCTAAATATAGGAGGAAATAAAAGCAGCAGTATCAGGTGACATCAAATCAAAAAAGGGGTGACATAGCTCAGCGGGTAGAGCAGTCGTCTGGCAATTCAGAAGGTTGCAAGTTTGATCCTCGGTCCTGCAGAAAGTATGTTGAAGTGTCTTTGAACACGACACTGAACTTCTAACTGCTCCGTAGGTGCCAAAATGGTGGCTGCTCACTAGTCCTACGGAGTTGGATGGGTTAAATGCAGACAACTAATTCCACCGGTCTATGCCGTATGGCAAATAATAGGCAAATAAATAAATAATCCTTCTAAAAAAGGAATATCTTGGCCTATAGTGGGGACAGGGAAATCAAATGAGGGACCATCATCATCTCTTACATAGTGAATCGGTCGATAGGACATTCCCTACCAACTACAGTAAAGACCAACCCCACAGAGTTGCATGCTTGTAGTTATGGAGTTATACAGGTTTATAATTATGAGTCTACGGCAGCAATGTTTGTCTAGGACATTAAATATTTGGTTGATGTAGGATGACTAACTGGAGAATGTGAAGAATCCTCTTAGAGCCTTTTCAGTGAGAATATTGTGATGTTAATAGAACAATTATTACATAGAAGTAGCAGCCAATGGACTTTCATAATTAGTCTTTATTGAGTATTATTAATCCCTGCTGTTTGTAAAAACCATAACTCACAATCAAAAAACAAGAGTTCAACCTTGTTACAGAACAACAACCAGAAATCTGTCAAACCTCTCAAAAAAATTAGGGGCGGCATAGCTCAGTGGGTAGAGCAGTCGCCTGGCAATCGGAAGGTTGCAAGTTCGAATCCCGGTCCTGCATACAGCATGTCGAGGTGTCTTTGAGCAAGACACTTAACCCCTAACTGCTCCCCGAGCGCCATATGTTGGCAGCTCACTGCTCCTATACAATAAGTTGGGTCAAAAATGCAGAGAACAAATTTCCCCTTGCGGGACTGATAAGGGAATCATTATTATTTTTATTATTATTATAAACCTCTATTGGAACCATTGCAGAATCAAATATGAACAAACAGCTACCACGGATAACATAATCTACATTCCTAATTAATAAAAAAGCAGCAGATGGAAGGATATTAATTCTTCCCCCAGAACAAGCTCTTTAGTCTTCCTTAGCACACAAGCCCTGTGTTATCAAATATGCCTGATCATGCACTTCCTTTACAAATCGTACATCATGCCCAACGCCTTTATGAACCCCAAATATAAATCAACCCACTATGCAGTGTTGACACTCCTTAAGTGTCTACTTGTTTTCCTCTCAACCTCTCCCATGATGCAACTTTGGAACCAAAGCCTTAATTATCTCTGGGACATGGGCTACAGCCAATCTCTGAACTATGCTTTCGTTATAACAGCTCAGAGGCCAAAAGTGTGGATTGCTTTTTTTCATGAGGCCTGCAGCCCTACACTGGCTTTGCAGTCCTTGTGCTGCTAATGACATCATAATGGGTTTTCAATGTTGCAACTAGCATCTTATTTCAGACGATGTGAGTGGCAAATTAGGAGAACATGGATATGGGTTTGTGAAGGATGGCTTGCATGTGGGTCAGTATGCAAGTAATTGGGTGCCCGCTTCAGTCATGTGACTGGATTTCTTTTTAAATGTGTTTGTGTGTGCGCACACTTGTGTTTGTGCATTTTGGGTTACCGCATTGTTTTCTGTTTCATTATCACAGATAGCCAGGCACCATACATAACATTTACTAACACACTTCCTTTTGAAATAGCCCTGAGCTGTGCCACCACCATTTCACTCCAGTGGCAAGGACTTTATCAGTACTCCTGCTCTCACCATAACACACACAAGCACACAGGATGCCAGCTATTTTTTACTCCTTTGGCAGTGAAGATCAATGCTCCGTGCTCTTGAATATTTTTTCTCCCGTACACCCACACACACACACACTTTCTCTCTTATTCTTTTAATATGGCTGTCTCTCTACTATGCACACATGGCAAATGATTTCTGTGCCTCATCCAGGTGGATGCTATACATTGGCAGTTGCTGAGTCCCCCCATTTGATGTAGAGTGTTGGGTGTCTATTTAAAGGGCTATATAATATAACCAATTATTACTAATTCTTTGAAGCATGGTAAGGCAGCAATATGCTTCAACAGATTTCTTTTTCTAATCCATCCTTCTCTACTAGTTCCTAATAAATAGATCTGTGTGTGGGTTTGTGTGCAAGTGTGTGTGAGAGCGTGCATGAGGAAGACAGAGGATAGAGTGACAGAAAGAGAGAGTGACAGTGTGAGAAAGACAGACAGAGATTACACAGAGTACAATTAAAAGCTTTCTTAAAAGAAAACTTTCTACTTTGTATTTCCAAATTCATCAGGGAAGATAGACATTAGCTTGATCTTCAGTCAGCAGGGGGTGCGGGCCAGTACACACTATGCAGCTAATTAACTTTCCCCTTAGCCTACACCTTTTTCAACAGGTTAAGGGAAAAAAATCCTTTGGACCGAAAACTGGAACACGCACGCGCAAGCCCCAATAAAAAGTTTGGTCTCAGAGAGCATTTTTCTCTGTTCCAGACTACCTCCAAAAGTGCAGTGGTTATTATAAGCACTGTCGGATTTATTCCAAAAAGAAGACTATATTAATCAAATAAGCCTGCAGTCCACAATGAGAACAACTCTCTGCAGCGTCCTCCCTGGAGCATTCTTAATGTCATTGAGATAAGTTTATAGTCCACACAAACTTTAAAAACCTAAACGTGCTACTCTCTACTGTTTATGATGACATCCATCTTCTCTGACTCGCAATATCTCTCTCGTATGCCCCATTTCACCACACCAGTGTCTTTGTGTGTAATAATATCAGGGTTACAGCCTAGCCTCCAGTCATTAAATGCCAGGCAGCTAACAGCAGCAAAGTGGCAAATGGTAACAGAGGCAACTACCTGCTCTGTATTTTGTTTTAGCTCTGGGCTGTTCTGTGCACAAAGACAAACATATTCCTACATATGTACAACACACCCATGGGCCTTGTGCATGCACACGGGGGCAAGCGTGGGTATATAGAAATCACATATACAAACAAAGCCAGGACAGATAGGGAATACAAACATGTATTCACAAACGTATTGAACTCTTCCAGCATCTTATCAATCTAGCATTGAAATTGAAAAACAAAACTGACAATGTGAAATTACTTAAAGGTTTGTTCGATTGATATCATCTGACATCATCATCTGATACTGATATCATCACATCCCTTGCATCTACAGGGTCGTTTTTGGGGTTTTTTAAGCCGAAAATGTCATATTGTTGAAAGAAATGGATCAGCAACGAAAAAGAGTAACTAAGGTGAAGGGAATCTGTAGCTTTAGGGATGATGTGGAGATAGCAAATCAGGAAGTGTAGTGAATTAGCAAGGGAGGAGTGAGGGCAGCTATGAAGAGGATGAAGAGTGGAAAGGCAGCTGACCCAGATGACATACCCATATACGTTGTATGCTTTGGAGACAGTAACACTAATAAACAGACAGGAGGTGGAGCTGGTGGTGGCAGAGTTGAAGATGGTGAGATTTTTGTTGGAAGTGACAAAGGACAGGATTAGGAAAAAACCCTATTAGAGGGATGCCTCATGGTTTGGCCCAGGTTTGAAGACAAAGCAAGAAAGGCTAGATTGACATGGTTTGGACATGTGGAGAGGAGAGATGCTGATATACTGGGAGAAGGATCCTGATTACAGAGGTACCAGGCAAAAAGCAAAGAGGAAGACCCAAGAGGAGGCTTATGGATGTGGTGAGGGCAGACATCCAGGTGGGTGGTGACAGAAGAAGATGCAGAGGACAGGAAGAGATGGAGATGGATGATCAACTGTGGGAAACCCTTACAGGAATAGCTGAAAATAGTAGTATTAGAGGTAATCCATAGCTTTGATGCCCTATAACAATTCAATTCTACATTTTTCATTTTCACAGTCCCCCGCCCCTATCAATACTACTTAATTAGTTGACATTCCATCGTCCAAATTTGATGCACTATCGCACTAATTTTGGTGGAGAAATGCTATCAGACAGTCAGCGACATTTGAGTTCGTAGGGCTGGCCTGCTAGTCTGGTCCAACCAACAAAAGCATACAGTGAGAGCTAGAGTTGTTATAGAAGTTTTGTCCTAGCCTGACAGCCCTTACACATTGGCTTGCTAGAGAAATAAATCTAGCGTTAAAGAACTAGAATACTCTTAAATTAAAATCTCTTTAAATTATCAGTCAATACTCTTTTCACAATTGTTATCTGAATGGGTTACTAGCTGATTATGAGTCCTAAATATCACTCTTTTGTTTAATAATGTGACACCGATGGCGATATTGACAATTGCACTGTTGTTGGATCACTGCAAATCCTAACTAACTTTTTGTAAAGTAACCAAAGCTAAAGTGTTTTTATGTCTGTGCATTTCCTTCTGCCAACTAAAACTATGCCTGAACCTGACATTTCTTTAATCATTTGTAGTAATTGAAAGGCAGGCATTGTAACTTTCTTCTATGAACATGGTCTGCCATAGCTACTTACTAGCCACAGCCTTGGTTCTTCAAATCTCCCTTCTACCTATATGGTTACTGCTATGGTGACAGAAATGACCAAATTAAACACGCAAACATTTATTCTGAAGCACAAAAGTGAGTTAAAAAATGAAAAATTGATATTTGTAAACCTATATGCAAATCAGTAAATGTAAATCTATAGAATGGTAGCTTTAGGTGATGACATCCAAGAGTCTAGATGTGTTAGAAGTGCAGGGCTGTTCAACAGGCAGCAGTTATCTGGGCAAGTGAACGGATGAGTACATAAGGAACCCTCTACGGGGCTGAAAGGCACATAAAGGTGTTTATCGGGATGGAATGTGTTGGAGACATTAAATATGCATCTGTTCCCACTTCATTAACATTGAGGAGCACGAACACACTCTCATTAAAGCCTGGGATCAACAGCCAGTGGCTAATGTGGAGAGAATCAGAATATCAATATTTAAAAAGGGGTGAGCTAGGTGGAAACAGGCGCACCATCAAGGTAATAATGGAGGTATGTTGTTAACAGAAGGAGAGAAACTGTGTGTGTGAGAGAGTGTGTGAGTGTGTATGTGCGTGCATGTGCTCACAGCAGGACCCACAAGCAGACCAATTAAGGGGGTAAAAAAAGAGAGAAGTAGTAGTGATGTAATCTTAACTAAAATAAATATATTCATACATGTGTTAGTATACACATTCAACATTTAACACTTTTTCATACAGAATTACTCAGAAAAAAGCTTCTTTCTTAAAGCAATAAATGAAGCACTTATAACACACCTGCTTCATCCACTACATGTCATTCCAACCTTTCTCATTACATTTTTATTTCTTCTCTGAGCAGCTGTCTGATTGTGATGATTCTGCAGATACAAGAATCTCTCTGGGGACCTCTGACCCTTTCACTTCTTCCTGTCATTTACGTGTTATAATTGGGTATAGGATATCAACTATTATGGTCTAACATTCTGGAAGGGCCCATCAACTAAATGTCCAAAATGTTAAACTGAAAGTTTCATATATCCTTCCTATATGTTTGATTTTTTTTCCTTTTCGTCTGCTCAAAGATGATTGCTGACCTCTGTTTACTTCCACTGAGGCAAATTGTTAATTTGTGATAATTGGCTTACAAATAATATTGACTTGACTTACAACAGAAGACGATGTCTTTCCATCAAATCTAAGTCGTCCAAAAACCAAAATGTTTCACCTTTCTTTTCTCCTAGCTCCTTTTTTAATGCACCCGGTCTTTACATAAATGTTACCATTCGATGCACTGAACAGGATTATAGCTTCAAGCTAATTTGCATCTGCAGTCCCTGCATGTCCTTTGTGTTGATGGAAGGAAACCAGAGCACCCAGATGAAACCCACAGACATGAGGAGAACATGCAAACTCCACACAGAAAATACCTGGTATGGGATTGAAACAAGAATCTTCTAACTGTGAGGCAACAGTGCTAACCACTCCACCACCATGCTATTAAAACAAAACAAAACAAACCTGTCAATTTTCTTTCTGTATGTCTCTTGAGACAAAGTGAAAATTGATTAAGGGAAAAAGGAATAGGGGCGGATGTTTATGCACTTATATGTGTCAAAACAGGATTCAGCTAAATCTAGTTTGAGGAAGCAGTGATAAGAAAGGTAGGAGAGCGAGTAGGAGGTAAAAAAAATGAGGCTTTACTGATATCAGTAAGTTCTCCGGTGTGTGCTTATATGTGTGGGTACATGTGTTTGAGATCACACTCAGATTTATGATAGATATTTGTACCACATGATCCCTTGTGATTGCATGTTTGCAAGCTTACATGAACCTTCAAAGAGCTGATTGCTTACCTGGATAAACTGCCAATGGCCGTTCTCCATCTAACTATGTTGTTTGTGACCTAAGAGCCACAAACACCTGAAGAATATACTATTTTAATAAAGCCTGAAATGGTGACAGTAAGTCAGAGCGTTTTGGTAGATAGAAATAAAAAGGTAGAGGGGGGAGAGAGAGAGAGAGAGAGAGAGAGAGAGAGAGAGAGAGAGAGAGAGAGGATAGAAAAATAATTCATATACATGAAAGCATGCCTTTATGTATGTTGAATGTTAAAGCTAGGATTGGCCATTTTAGGCAAAAATTCAATTGTAACCTTTCAGCACATTGTAATTCAAATGGTCTCATAGAAAACTAGACTTCATCTCCTCTTGGCTCTATATTCAGGCATTAAAAAAAATCTAGCCCAGGAAAAAAAAAGAGTTTAGCCAATTAAGGGCCATTTAAGAGAGAGGGCATTCCTATTGGTTATACAACAAATGCAGGTGCATGTATACTTGATTGATTCATTTCTGCCAGTTTCTTGTGATTGTAACCCTTAACCTAAAAACCAACAAGACCAACTCCAAATGGCTCAGTCACATGTAAAATATATGTGCAATTAAACTTGCTGATTATTTTTTGTATGGATAGATTATCAACTGTAATACAAGTTTCATGAGTCTCACTATGACATTTCCTGCTTGTACATGAGTGTAAGGGGCTGAAAAGTGCTGCAGAGATTATTTGGTGGGAGGGACTTAGCAGAGTGATATGGGCCAGCAGAGACAGAGAGGCTGACCAATTTAATAATAATACTAAAAATAATTATTATTATTCCCTTATCAGTTCCACATGGGTACATTTACAATTCTCTGCATTTAACATAACTTATTGTATAGGAGCAGTGAGCAGTTAAGGGCTCAGTGTCTTGCTCAAGGACACGTCAACAAGCTTTCTAAAGGATCATGAATCAACCCTGCAACTTTCTCTTCACCAGATGACAGCTCTAACCACTGAGCTTTGTATTTGCCTAATTCAATGCTACCTACTGCAGCTTTAATAAATGTCAATTAAGTGTCAGGGAAACACACAGAAAGACATGGGGACAGAGAGACACAAAGAGAGAGACAGAGAGAGAGAGAAAGAGAGAGAGAGAGAGAGAGAGAGAGAGAGAGAGAGAGAGAGAGAGAAAGAGAGAGAGAGAAATACCACTAATTTTAAAGGACAAGGGCAGACAGCTGAATTTTAATTAACTAGTGATTGATCTCCACTTATAATCAATACGCGTTCTCAGGAGCTGCAATGTAACACATGTCAATATAATACTCTATAGTGCTTTGTGTCACTATCTCTCCTTCTTACTCTCTCTCTACACACATGTACTTTTCCCTTCTCTTCAGCGTATCACTTTTCCCCCTTATTCTTTCATTGAAGTTATGCTGGTCTCTTTTTCTGCTACTCATTATTTCTGCTTTGTTTTCTCTCTGTCTTTTTCTCTGTCATAGATGTCACACTTGTTTCTCACTATTTCTCCCTAA
Source organism: Regalecus glesne (assembly GCA_900302585.1). Taxonomy (NCBI): domain Eukaryota; kingdom Metazoa; phylum Chordata; class Actinopteri; order Lampriformes; family Regalecidae; genus Regalecus; species Regalecus glesne. The sequence goes on along the minus strand of OMLC01102026.1, from coordinate 19,585 downwards.
TCTGGGCATTTGGAAGGGTGTGGTAAAAAGGCAAGGGAATTATTGGCATTTATCCTATAATCCTTCACTGCCATTTCATTAGACATGTGTCATTCCACACAGTTAGGGAACTTTCCTCTCCTATTATGAGGCTAAAATGTGTCTTCATTACTTTTAGGTTAGTAAAAAAAAATGACAGGGAAAATATATAAATAAGATTCATGTCCTGATTCATATAAATGTGAAAATAATGAATGTACTCCCTCTAACTGTTTGGAGTGGTGGCAGGCTGCACTTCTTTTTTCCGAGGGAAGACAGAAAGAATGACGAGTGAGAACCCTTGCATCAACTGAAAACTTGAACACTAAATCACAATTTGCACCTAAATGTCTCCATGTACTGCAAAAAGGTGGTAACAAAAATTGTAAACTTAATGGGAAGTTTTGCATCTCTTTGGTAATGTTCCTCCACTTCATTTGACTTTCTAACATTATTTTTTTTGCAGTCCTCATAATGTCTTTACGAAAGAAGCACGTGCTTATCAATGCCTGTCTGACAGGGAGGGAAGATCACTATGATCATTGTGTACTCACTCGGCAATTGCTCAGCTCCTCTGCAGAGAGAATAATGGTGCCACATTTCTTCCCTGGAATCCCTCTGTGGAAGAACAACAGAAGACATGAAAAGATCTTTTCTATTGATCTCACCTTTGTTTTTATTAATCTCTAAAGGTCACCAATTGGTTGGAATCCTTACAAAATGCATGCTAATAGAGTGTATTCCTGACTCCTTGTTTCACTGGTTTTCCTCAAAATTGAAAGAAAGTCATGTTAAAGAAGAAAGAGATTTAATTGTATTCATAGAAACCATGACATGTGACAAAGATAAAGCAATCAACCATCTTCCTGTTTGTTCACAACACAGGAGTCAGTCTTAGTATCTCAAATGAGAAAGCTGATCATCTAATTCAAGCTCTTTCTTGATTTCTTGGCCATACTAAGGAGTGAGCTAAAAACAAAGATTTAAATTTAGCAATTACTTTGCAATCATCTGCTTGAGGACACTAGATTGATATAGTCTTTACATGCAGGCATTTAAAGTATTTAAATAATGAACACAGATTGCAGGGAACCGTTTCAGGTCTGTAAATTAGATGGGGTGTTTTTCAAAGGAGAGAGGAGAAGACTGCACAATTACAGAATAAGAATGGCCTGCGAAATCGCCTGGGTATAGCTAAATCCTATTTCACCCCCACACCCAAAATCCTCACCACACATTTCACAGGCTGAGTCTGTGAATTCAGCAAGGCAAATGGTCTGTGACAGAGAGGCAAACCTTCAGACAATTTGTCCTTTAGTGAGGCATCTTACTCATTATTTTTCTTGCACAACTGCACAAGAAAATGTTTACCACAATGCATGCGATAAACAAACAAGATTTTTTTTACTCTTTTTTTGAATGTGTCATGATAAGTAGCTATCCCTGAAGGTGTTTACAGTCTTCAAATGTCAGTCATAGAGAAAATCCAGTGCAGATGCGATGGCTAGAACAGACAGACGGAGTAGGCCATATCACACTCCGTTGGCCCTCACCCTATATGTTGTCTTCTTTCATTCAGCACCTCACACCTCTTGATCACAAATATAACTTACCATTTCCCTTTTTCCATTTTTATCTGTGTCTGTCTCTATATGTCCTAAGTAAGTGTGCATGTGCATGTGCGTGTGTGTGTGTGTGTGAGAGAGAGAGAGAGAGAGAGAGAGAGAGAGAGAGAGAGAGAGAGAGAGAGAATGTGAGTGATAGGGGGATGGGCTCTAAATGAACTGGGAGGCGCCAGTGTTTCAATGTGGTCAGGTCAGTCTGTACAGACAGAATATA
>OMLC01102026.1:0-17708 GCA_900302585.1 Regalecus glesne | reverse complement strand
CTCTGTACGCCCAAAGTAATAGCTATGTCCAGGTTCTCTGCATTAAGTCGGACTCATCACCGATGGAAGTTGGTCTCTGCCAGGGCTATCCCGTGTTACCTATTTTAATTGTTATATACATGGACAGGATCTCAAGACACAGTCATGGAGAGAGGGGTTGCAGTTTGGTGGGTTGAGGATTGCATCACTGCTTTTTGCAGATGATGTGGTTCAAGTGGCAGCGAAAGTTTGTGACCTTCAGCACTCACTGGTTCAGTTTGCAGCTGTCTGTGAAGTGGCCGGGATGAGGATCAACACCTCTAAATCTGAGGCCACGGTTCTCAGCAGGAAACTGGTGCATTTCCCACTTCAAGTAGGGCATGGATCCCCCCTAGTGAGGGAGTTCAAGTATCTCGAGGTGTTGTTTTCAAGTGAGGGGGACGATTGAGCGTGAGATGAACCGGAGAATCAGCGCTGCTGGAGCAGTATTGCTTTTGCTTTACTGAACTACTGTAACATAAGGAGAGCTGAGCAAGAAGCCAAAACTTTCGATCTATTGATCAATCTTTGTTCCAACTCTTGCCTATAGCCCTGGAGGTTGGGTCATGACCAAAAGAACTAGATCATAGATAAAAGTGGCCAAAATGGGTTTTCTCAGTGGAGTGACTGGTATCTACCTTAGGGATAGAGTGAAAACTTCAATAACTCATGAAAGACTTGGAGTAGAGCTGTTTGCTCATTCACATAGAAAGAAGCTAACTGTGGTGATTTGGGCATCCAGTAAGGATGCTGTTCAGTCACCTCCCTAGTGAAATGTTCCAGAAATGGCTGGCTGGGAGGGGACCACAAGGCAGACAATGGAGCAGGTGGAGGGATAATACCTCCATGCTGGCCTTGGAAAACCTTGTGAACCCCCAGTTAGAGCTAGTTAATGTGGCCAGGGAAAGGTAAGTATGAACTATTACCTCCACGACCCAAAGACGGATAAGTGGTTGATGAAGGATGGATGGATGAAAAACAAACTACTTATTTACGCTGTTTATCCCTTCTAATCAACCAGTTTCAACACAAGTCATTTGAAACGGGAAAATTAGATTAGCCGATGCACAATGAAAGTCTACAAGGCAAAGAGGCTTCCTGATGTATTGTCATTTATCAGTAAAAGCTACTTTCAATTGCTCAGTTTAAGATCATTAATAAACCAAAGTGAATCCCTCACAACAAGACATTTGAATATAAATTGGCCAGCAATTGAAAAGGTTTTTTTTTCATGTAAGAAAATTAAATTGAGCCAATATAAATAAATCTTCAAAGGTCTTTCCCAGAAAGCCTATCCTCTTCCATTAATTTGACCTTTGTTATAGGGCTGCACCAGAGATCTACTAGGCTATTTGAATGGAATTTGAATAGCTTGTTGTCTAGGGACACAAAAGCTAATGTGTGTGTGTGTGTGTGTGTGGTGCTCACTCTCCCTGACCCAAAGACCCTATAATTTATAGCAGCCATACTCAAAGGGTGCTAATTGGCTCATTCATCAACTCTTGTGCTCAGTGTCACAGTTAAAGAGATGTACTGCTTCTCTTTATTTGACCATGGGTGTGGATGTATCTGTGTGGATGTTAGTGTGTTCGATACAGAGCTGTAATGACATACACATTCATCCCACTAACTTGATTGATGGATTAGTTATTACATTATAGTGTGTAATAAGAGAAGCAAGGTCTATTGACATTGCTATTCTATTCTTTCTATGCACTATGCAGGCAAACTAGATGGAATATATGTTTCACTTTCAACAAAAAACCATTTCCTATAGTTAAGTCCGTTCATTGTAAGGTGCAATTAAATTACCATAATTATATTGCTGGGCAATCAGATAATATTGATCGCTAGAAAGCTGCTTCCTGCAACAACTTCCGCTGTTTTTACTGATAACTACATACAATTTATGAGACGAGAAGCTCGTCCGCAGGGCCAGACTAGGATCAAATGTTGGGTTCGGACCTCCGATCCTCTGACCGACCACAATCAGCCCAACAAATCCTCCAACCCACTCCTCACTCTCGTTCAAGACACTTTTCAAAGAAAGTACAATCCAAAATCTACAACTGTGCTGTCTAGAATCTTTCAAATTAGATTTTAAATATAAAGTACTCAGCATTTAAATAAATTAATACATTTATATCAGAGATCACAAACTTGCTCATCAATTGAAATCCATGCATAATGACACCAGGATAACGTGTGTTGAATGCCATCCCAGTGCAGCTCTTCACCATGGTAAAGTCAATTTTATTTGTATAGTCTATCATCAAAACTAAAATGTTGCCTCAAGTGGGATTTACACTAACACAACATCCTGTCTAATGACAGAATGTTGTGTTAATGTAGAGTCATGATACCATGGTGACCACCCTAACACCAGTGATCTCCGATTGATGATGATAATGATGATAATAATAATAATAATGATGATACTGGATTACATTTATATAGCACTTTATCTGGGCACCCAAAGTGCTTTACAATGAAGGGGGGAACTCACTTCAACCACAACCAATGGGTACCACCCACCTGGGTGTTGCGTAGCAGCCATTTTGCGCCAGATTGCTCACAACAGATCAGCTTGAGGTTGAGAGGGAGGAATAATTGAGAGAATTACATAGGGAGATAATTAGGTGGCCAGATGGAGAAAACTAGGTTAGAACTTTTGCCAGAACATGAAGGGACCGCCCCCTTAATCTTTGGTATATGGGCCCTGGGATCTTTAACGACTGCAGTGAATCAGGACCATGGTTTAATGTCTCATCCAAAGGATGGCTTCTCCTATAGCACAGGGTCTCTATCGGTTGGAGTTGGGGAATTTTCTTTAGTTTGTTTGTGTTTTTGTTTAGGAGCAGAGGGAATAATACCCCCAACACCACTTCCAGTAGCAACTCAGGTTTCCCTGGTGGTTTCGCATCTATGTAGTAGCCAAGCCTACACCTGCTTAACTTCTGTCATTTGGCAGAGCTAGGGTACATGGTGGTATGACTGCTGGAAATAATTGTTGAATTGATATTGGTTCTGCCAATGCAAAATGGATGAGGTAATTGGGAAATTTGGTTGTATCTGAAATGAGCGACTTGATTTATTTTCCCTAAATTTTCCATAACTGCCATCTTTGCTTTGTCCAATGGCTTTTATGTCTTAATTTGTAAGATGAGCTCATTAGCAAATACATAATCATTGAATGCAACAACCCAAACCTGTAATTTAGATGGACATTTCTCAAAGGAGAGAAGATGATGACCCTTAAAATTTTGAGTTGCCTATGAGATAGCTCAGGAATGCTCAATCAACTATCAATGCACCTGATCTCACCACAGTAGACACATCCATAGCTACTAAAAATAATCACTTCATATCTATATGTTAATAGCTTAAAGTACATCTCTGTTACCAAAAACATTAGAGTAATTTTAGCCTATTCATGTTTTAAAGGAGGAATACCTTAAACATGTTATTAATTTCTTCTCCTTATAGATATCCTCTTTCTCTTAGACAAAGCAAAGATCCCGACACTTGAGATAGTGCTTTCCAGTTATGTGAAAGCTGTTGGGGAAGGCTGGTACACCCTTTGTGGAGGGTGGTGCATGAATGTGCGTGTATGTATGTGGAATTGTTTTGATTTTGGTTTTATTTTGCAACACAACTAAGGCCAGTGGAATTTTTTATCTGCTTTTAACCCATCCTATGAGATAGGATCAGTGAGTGCAGCTGCCGTGCAACACTCAAAGCAGCTAGTGGTTCAGAGTCTTGATAAAGGATACCTCAACACACTTACTGCAGGGGCTGGCACTCGAACCACCAATCTTCGATTACTAGATGACCGGCCTACCTACAGAGCTATGTTGTTCTGTGTGTGTGTGTGTGTGTGTGTGTGTGTGTGTGTGTGTGTGTGTGTGTGTGTTTTGATGGAGGCCTTTAATCCAGAGAGTTAGAGTGCCAATGATCCATTGTTTGGATAAAAGTTTGTGTGACCAGACTTAAATCTGCAAAATGGATCAATGGCATTCAGTGGCAGTATGACACGGGAAGCTGTGAGAGTATTATCTCACATCGAAATTGCACATTAAAATATGTGTATGCACACACTGAGACTTTCTGAGACAAACAGTTACTCCATTTACCACTGGTTGAAAAATGAAGAACTCAAAGGCCAAGTCATTCTACACTACCTCCTTCAGCTATGTTCTCAAACTAAATCAATCACTTCTACACTTTGCTCAGAAATAGCCTGGTTTTTCGTGGCCACTGAGCAGCTAAACTCCACGGGAAGACAGGTGGGATTGGCAGGGACATAGCTGACCTATACTGAGAAACTAGGCAGAGGAGCAACATTTAAACATTGCAGAATTTTATTATTAGAATAAGAAATTGAGTGCAAACTCAACCTATATGTCACATTTCTGTTTCATCTATCACCTTTCAGCATTTTTAGGGAGTTCATCACTATGCATAGCATTTTTGTGACTGTGTAAAACTTTTCACCACCCTGAGATCAAGTCAAAAAGTTGGTATTCCATTTTAAAAGGGGTGGAACACGCCATATTTTGAGGCAATGAGAAAAAGTAAAATGAGAAAAAATAAATCATACATAAAAGAAATGTTTGACACACCATGTGAGACACGTATGTGTCTGTATAATATTTACATGAAACATACAAATACATATGGCATACATGGAGCAAGTGACATGTTTAGGACGTTGGATGGTGTGTTGTAGAGAATGCTGTTGCAGTAGCCAAATATGAATGTGATGATGGCATGGAACAAAGTTTCCATAGCAGAGAAGGAGAGTAATGAGTGATCCAAGCTATGTTTTTGGGTAGGAAAAGGCAGTTCTGGTGATTTGATTGGTGTAGCATACAATGGAGAGGTTGCTATGAATATTTCATGGTCACCGATGTATGGGGAGATAGACAGAGTTGAGTTATTAATGGTGAATCAAAAGTTGTGAGTGTTTTGGTAAGGGATTTGGGACCAATGATCTTCATGCAAGATGTATCACAATTTAGTTTGAGGAAGCTAGCTTGCACACATGATTTAATTTCAGTGAGGAAGTTGGTCAGGTAAGTTGTTGTGGTGATGGATTTGGTGGAGATGTAGAGCTGGGTATCATCAGTGTAGCAGTGGAGGGGGAGACCATGACAACATATGACATTATCAAAGGGGCACATGCAAAGGATAAGCCGAGGAGGACCAAGGACTAAACCCTGGGGATGTCTTGGACAGAGGAGCGGTGAAGGAGTTGCAATTGTTGATGCTGATGAGCTGTTTCCGTTTATGTGAGCTGAATTTAGCCAAGAGAGAGCAGCACCAGTGATGTTGAGGGAGGATTTGAAGGGGGATGGAAGAATGGTGTGGTTGATGGTATCAAAAGCTGCAGTGAGGTCGAGAAGAATGAGAATGTTGAGTTGGCTCGAGTCTGAGGAGGGGAGGAGGTAATTGGTGACATTCAGTAGGGCAGTTTCTGCACTGTGCTATGAACGGAAACCAGATTGATATGGTTTGAGCAGGTCAAGCCAGTAGGTTATTGGAGATGAAGTGAGCTTTGAGTTGGGAGGTGACAAAAAATGTCAGTATATTTGACAGAAAAGAGAGACTGGAGATGGGCTGGAAATTACTCATGATATCGGGGTTGATCGGTAAGTGGTGAGTCCAGGCTTTTGTTTTTTTTTAGGATCGGGGTGACCGCAGCCAGTTCAAATATATGGGGGACTGAACCAGAGCTGAAAGAGGAATCCCTGATTTCTTTGATGATTAAGTAGATAGCTTGGAGACAGTCCTAACAAGACTGGATGGGATAGGCTCCAGCAGACAAGTTACGCCTCTCATTCCTACTCTAAGGTCTGACAGCTCCATTTGGGGACATGAAGGAACTTTGACAAGGGCTGAATGGCATAGGGGGTGTAAGACAGTTGGTGGGGGGGGCACAGAGCAGGGAAAGTGTTAAACTTGGTGTAGATGGTGTCAATTTTTGTTTGGAAAAGTGAAAAGAAACAGTTTCACTTATTAATTGTGAAGGGATTTGAAGTATTGTCACCGAGCTTGAGAAGTTTATTTATTGTTGAAAAGAGCCTTGGGGTTAGTGGGGCCAGTATGTATGAGGTGTGAGTAGTAGTTGGACTGTGCTGTGATGAGAGCTTCTTTGTAACAAAGGTAGACTGTGTAGGCTTGAGGATGCTTGATGATAGAGGAGTTTTCCTGTAGAGTCTTTGTTGTGAGTTGGCGCTCATGGGATTTCATTTGATGGAGTTCAGAAGTATACTGGGGAGCTGAGCGTGTGACTGAGATTATGCTGGTTTTAATGGGAGTCAGCTGACACAAGACAGGAGAATATGTTATTCTAGTAACTGACAAGGTTACATGAATTACCAGGCAGTGGGGGGGGCAGACATTTTACTGGTGAGAGACACATGGACACCTGTAGTAATTCCCTGGATGGTCGACAGGATTGCAGTCTGCAAAGGCGATTCAACAAAAAAACACACAAGATAACGTCCATTTCATATATTGGGCCTCCAAAAGTCTCTCTGTAACCAGGTCTATGCTAAAATGAAACTTAGTTATTTGGTTACTTAGTAAGTTAGTTGGTTTGTTTGTTTCTTTGTCATTTTTAAAACAAGTTGGCCTTACATATTGCAATCATGCTGATCATGTAAGGCATCACAGCTAGGTCTAGAAAGAAGGATCTTGCATTTCAGAATAATAATATACAGTGCATATTAATGAACATTTAGAATGTAAATACAAAATATTTAGCCACCAGAGTAATTTTCATCTGCTGTCCCATGTAATTAGTCTCTTGCTCCAGAACACTTCAAAAAAATTTCTGAAGGACCTGGGGATAGAGCCACCAATCTTCTGATTAGCAGATGACTGCCCTACCTCCTGAGGCATGCTACCCCTATAATATCATCGTGAAACCAGCTTGAAAGTAAGCCAGAATTTCTAATTTAGTTGTAAATTAATCAAAAAGAATTGCAGTCATTGATTTTTTCCCCCGTTTACACTAAAATTACAAAAAACCCAAAGGCCAAAGAAGCCATTGCCAGCATCTTGGAAGTCACTGAAAAAGTTTCCTGTTGAATCTGGAAAAAGAGGGGTGACATATGGCATAATGTGCTACCTGGACACAAGTCAGGACTTGGTAGCACCCAACTGGGTTACTCAGGTGAGGGTGTCTGATGTTAAATTGTCTTTTCATTATATAGCACTTTTCTAGTCTAATGACCACTCAAAATGTTTTACAATGAAAAAGAAAAGAAAAGAAAATGATTCCCTTATCAGTCCCACAAGGGGAAATTTGGATTCCTCTGCATTTTGACCCAACCTATTGTATAGGAGCAGTGAGCTGCCAACATATGGCGCTCGGGGAGCAGTTAGGGGTTAAGTGTCTTGCTCAAGGACACCTCGACATGCTGTATGCAGGACCAGGGATCGATCCTGCAACCTTCGGATTGCCAGACGACCGCTCTACCCACTGAGCTATGCCGCCCCCCTGAATGCCTCAACCAAGCCACTGCGGCAAAATACAAATCCGCAGCCCCTGACTTCCAGGCGCGTGCTCTACCCGCTGAGCCTGAAACACCTGATGATCTTAGGTTCATAAATAGCAATGGGTCTAGGTTACACCACATGGTGTATAAAAGAACTATCCTATAGGAATGTAACTTATTTCAGAAATCAGTTTTTATTACATTCCATTAATCATTGGAAAGCTATGGACATTGTGGATGACAAGATAAATCCATTCTGTCACTACCACAGCCATGCCTCCACTTTATTCCTTGTGTTGTAGTATTTCCCTTTCCCCTGCATATCCTATGCTCCCTCTCCCTCCGTGTGTGTGTGTGTGTGTGTGTTTGTGTTGTGGGCATGGATCTCCTCTCACTTTCACAGCTCCCTGGTTGCCGTTCAGCCAACACACCTGCAATCCTTTTACTCATCAACTCAGCAGTACCACTACCCTGGTGCTTCAGCCAATGATCCCCAGATTACCATTTCAGCCAGTGTGGTAGAGCACATTCTAAGGCTGTTTGGAACTGTTTATTCTAAGATTTAGTCTCGTTAAATTTTGACCAGAAACTAATCCGTTTCTCTGCACCACAAGATCATTGCATGCTTGCCTGTCTCCCTGTTCCATCTCCCCGCCTGCTGATCAGTCATCCCGCCACACTCTCTACTTACTTTCATCCTTGCTCTGCCTTGCTTTGCCTCTGCTTTTCCCTGCTATAATCCTCAACCCCGTTCAATTTATCTCCCTGAGAACCACCAATAAAACATTCCCATTAATTCTACTCAGAGTTCATACTGTGTGTTAGGGTTTCCCGTGTCGATCATAATACTCGCTTAGGTAACAATGTCATATTGTTCAACATTGGGCCTAAATGAGGCTACTGTAAGCAGAAAAAAAAGAAAAAATGCCTTGTAATGTTCTAAAGGTAATATTTTATGATCTCAAAACAAAGGCCTTTAATTTCTAGAGAATATAACAAAGGATTAGTCTCTTGTGTTTAAAGTATCAAAACAATTTAAATTCTAAATGTCCAATGTCTAATGACATAAACGTAGGCTGTTCTGAAGTTTTTATTAGAACGCGAAGCACTGCTGATTACTTACATTTTCTAAGAGCTCAGGCTAACTTGGTAGGGAATCTCAGAGCTGTAGTGGTCCCCTGAGGCTGTTTGTGGCCAACCACTGCCCGCTACCTTGTGGGAAGTCTCTTGAGACAAAGGTTGGGGGGGCACACTAAGAGAAAAGCATGATTTTGACAGCACACATATGGTAATCATTTGATAGTCTGGAGTTTCTAGAAGCCTCCTACAGTCATGAAGGAAAACTGGTAATCCTGGGTTTATGTCTTTGCTACCAGTACCAACCTGTCATGGCAAAGTGAGGGCTACTAGGTCTACACTCCAAAAACCTTATTGCATAGGTTTCCACTTCTGACCATGGTGTAAAACCATTGATGAGGAGGTATGTATTTGGATTCAATGGGCTACCGGCAAGCAAGTGTAGGTGTGTGTGTGTGCGCGCGCACATTTACGTGCATATTTATAGGCAGAGTTAGAACTGTCTCCAAGGATTTAAAACTTTTTTTAATGTTGGAAATATTGGTTATTCGTTTTTTTTTTGCAAGTTATAGTGGTTTTTATTAATTTTGTCTTCATACAAAGATAACATCGCATTGATTGGCAAATCTGACCGTTTCGCCTTAGGCAAGAACATTCTCAACACATCTTATATATTTGTTCTTGGGAGGTGCATAAAAGTCATTCAAATAAACGAAATGTCTTTGACTTGGCAAGTTTTTCCATTGATTGTCTCCATTGTTGCTACTTGTTCATGAACTGAATGTGTGCCAGTGAAGCTTCATTTTGCTGTTAATGGTTCACAATGATAATATGAATATGGCTGATTTTGAGTGTTTAAGCAAAAGCTCAAGAGAGAAAAGGTCATTTTGATGTTCCTAAGAGTAAGTACTCCCATAAAAACCAATATAAAGTTAAAAAAAACACTGATTAATAATTTTTAGTGGGCCATTTAGTCTTACCAGTTTGGTTAATGCGAGAGTGCATTGTTCGGGTTTGTCTGTATTCTATAGGTAATAGCTTTACTTTGCCAACATTCTTCCCGTTTGTATCTGGACTAATATTTGAAATGTTAAATTCAACTCTCTCCGCATACTCTTATTTTCACATACACTGTATCCTTCAAACAGGGATCTCAGATTCAAATTACTCGGGAGCCACTTGACAGGTGGTCTTATGGAGAAGGGCTGATGCAATAGGGATGAAGAAAAAACTTCAACTATGTAACCCCCACATATTTTTATTATTTTTAAAAACTCCTCCGTTTTCATATGAATAGGTAACTATGTATATGGTGTAGCATGGCCTAGGCCTACATATTTAGCCTATTTATCACCAGAAACCTGGCACTTTTTCTGCTGAAACAGGTGAGGCACATTTGATTTCATGGAGAGGGCAATGGACACCCTGAGGGCATCCTGAGAGTGAAATGACACATGACCTTGCTGAAAAGTTTGGACAGCTGTGGGAATGTTTTTGTAAGCTCCCTGAGAAACTGTCCATTTATTCCCCATTTTCCTTGTGTATCTCAGAACTTTGCCTTTAGCTCAGTGTTGTACTGTAAATCCATGAGCTCCATTTTAAATATGGTCAGAACACTGTCCACATCATAGGAGAAGGGGTCTGCAAATACATGGAAAGTGGTGCTGTGGGTCTTGAAATCAAAAAAGCGGTGCTCAAAGTCCTGCTACAGATTTTCACCTACAGTCACATTCTCATCAGCATCGACTCAAACATCATCTATAATTGACTGGCATGTTGGGAAGTGGACAAACCTTTTCTCTATGAGCCGTGTTTTTAATCATCTGAGTCTCACAGGGAAGGCTTTTACACTATCAAATGCTACAGTGACAAGTTGGTCTGCTCCCTGCAGTTGAAATTAAGAGTGTTAAGTTCCTGAGCTAGTGACTAAAAATGATAAGTCCATGAGCCATGCGGGGTCATCAAGCTCAGGAACATGCAGCCTGCCTTCTTTCATGAATTCTCTGATCGTCTCCCTCAATTCAAAAACCCTTTTCAGGACACTGCCCTGGCTCAACAAGCACACTTCTGTGAAGTACAGCACATCTCCATATGTGGTGTCTTTTTAGTCCAGAAACACAAAGAACTGATGGTAGTGTAAACCTCTTGATCTGATGTAATGAATACATTTCACCAGTCATAACACTGTCAAATCTCAAGCATTTGTTGCAGAGTGCCTGCTGATGAATGATGCAGTATGATGCAAATGCATGATCTACTTTCTCTTCATCCAGTTTTCTTTGAATTAGTGTTACAAACCTACATTTTCTTCCTCGCATTGATAGGACACCATCAGTGGTGATCACAGCCAATTTATTCCAGGTTGCACTTGAAATGTATCTTTGGCTGTAGTCTTTCCCTGCATTGGATATAAATTTAGCAGTTCTTCTTTTGACTCAAACTGGTCATTGATCCCCCTTACAAGTATAGCAATTTAAAACTGTGCTTTCATCAAGCGAGTTTCGCTATATCGGTTCAATATTGTTATTTTTTAAGTGAGTTTCACAGTACCACTCAAGTGGGTCTGATTCTCCAGTCCATCTCACACTCCATATTCCCCATTCAAGAACACGATGCAGAGATACTTGAACTCACACACTTGGGGTAAGGACTCTCTCCTGACTCCGAGTGGGTAATCCACTGTTATCTAGCTGAGAATCATGGCCTTAGATTTAGAGTTGCTGATTCTCATCCCAGATGCTTCACACATAGATGCGAACCAATCCAGTGGGTGTTTAAGGTCACAGACTGATGATGTCATAAGAACCACATCATCTGCAAAAATCAGTGATGCAATCTTCAGCCCACTGAACTGCAACCCCTCTTCTCCACAACTATGGCTCAAGATCCTGCCCATGAATATCATAAACAGGATAGGTGACAAGGCGCAGGCCTGGCAGAGGCCAACCCCCACCGGGAACGAGTCCAACTTACTACCAAGAAACCTGGACATAGCTCTTGCTATGGGCATTCAAAGATTGGATGGCTTAGAGTAGTGACCCCCTCACCTTATACTCCTACAATGCCTCCCACAATATAACCACTCCGTTACAACCTTGAAATTAAAAGTAGTCTGTGTGCGAGGTGGACTAATAGCTTATCGACTTTTTGCTCTTCAAAGGGTATAATACAAACTGGACCACTGTACATGTCCGTGTACATCATATCTATACTGCTCTTTTGATATACCTGCAAAAAATACAGTTGCTGAGGTTACGGACTGAAAATTAATAAAGGTAAGGAACACAAACAAATTAGAAAGAGGTGAATCAGTTCAACTGGATCAGATGTTTATTAAGAAACGTTTCCTCACTCACCAGGTGACTTCTTTAGTCACTGAAGAAGTCACCTGGTGCGTGACGAAACATTTCTTAATAAACTTCTGATCCAGTTGAACTGATTCACCTCTTTTTGTGATTTCCATACCTGGATATTGAGCATGCATCAAGACAAACAAATTAGGCAAAATTTTCTTCCAACTATATACACACAAGATATCTGCATATGGCTGGAATTAATTCCAGTTCTATGGATGTGATTGAATTTTAGAGATCAAAAGCACAATAATAATCTAGCTTTCCAGGGATGCTCATAGGACTGAGGCACAAACAAAATCTCATTTGGTGAAAGCCAATATGCAACAGCTTTCCATGTGCACAGATCTGTTCATACAAATTAAAAAAATGTCTAAAAAGTCTTCTTTCCTTCACCATTTTCTCCTAAATCATACCACATTTCTCAAGGCTATACTACTACATAATCGCAAATGCATGTGGGTGTACAATGAAAAAAAATGAAGAAAAACACTCAAGGGCAATTTAAAGAAGCCCCCCATCACCATTGTGAACTAGAAGTACCATTCGAGATTTAGACCCTCGAATGATCCTGAACCTTTGAAAGATTTCTCAAACTTGAATAAATTTTCTTTTGTATCTCCAAAGGAGAAGCAGTCTACGTTGCTGGTATAAGCCAGTCCGTTTTCTGAAATGTGAACTCTTTCAATTCAATGAAATAACTAACTGCTATCATAAAACCTGCCGTGGATTAACCCAAATACTTCTCTGGTAACTCCCGGAGGCAGCAAAGACATGACTCGAAGTAGGCAGAATTGTCTCCTAATGCTTATTTCAAAGCATAAGGTACATTTTTACACCACAATTAGACCCCAGATTGTGCGGTGGTGGACACAGACTTCGATGAGTGTGGGGGATTAAGGCCAGATGTCCTTCCTTGTGCCCTGCAGTTGGATTGAACTTGCAATGCCTGGCTTGTCTTTTCCTGATGCACACACTTTACCACAGAGCTACTGTAGCCCCCGTTCATGCTTATTTCAAGATATTGCTGGTACAAACTTTCTTATTCCGATGCCAGATTTTATTGCTCATTTCAGGAGAGTACTTTGTAAGTTTGGGCCGCGGTAGCTCAGTGTTAGACTGTGTGCTTCGGGAACCCTCTACACTATGTAGAGGGACTTTTTTTCTTTTCACTCTTTTCTTTAAAGGTTCTGGATAAAAGCAGATGTCCGATTGAGCTTAATCCCCGTTTCCCTGTTACAATTTGACTGAAGTACTCTTAGCTCATCAGCACAGAATTGATACTAATTAGCCTGGGCAAGGAGGACAAATCTTTGGAGTCTTTATTTATTTTTAACCATTTTCTTGTTGTAATGCCAAAGTTATGATTAATGAGCTAAAGTGGAATTAGACTGAGTATACTCAGAATTCAGTCTCAAGATGATTTCACACTACAAAGTGCAACCCCCTCAGTCACTTTTACAAATAAATAAGTAGTCCCCCCAGATTTTTTTTATTTGATGTCACTAGAACCAAGCAATTATCCAGTCAAATTATCAGGTTCTTCTCTGTGCATTGCTACCTTGTCGTAATGGTGAAGCTTCCGTGGTCCTGGTGGTAAGGTCAAAGGGGAAATCCCTGACAAAGAGCAACCCAACCAAGACCTCAACGGTCTTGGTGGCTTGATGGCTGACTTAGAAAACATCACAACAGCTGAGAAGCTGGATGGAGGCTGCAGTAGAATGGGCCCCCAGTCATCTTGGACTCTATGTCACTGGATCCTGACCCAGATCTGTCAAGAAACGTGTGGTGTCTGTGTACCAGGTGAACAGGTGTCCTCCATAAAGGATTTTGTAGGACCTATGAGGAGTACAGCCATACATGACCCTGAGTAACTGCTGATGATAAGGTCAAAATTGCTGGACATAAAAATGGTCCTCTTTTCTGGCGCCCTTCTCTTGGAGATATTTTTTTTTAAAGCCAACTTAACTACAAATGAAGGATGATGAAATGTCATGGTGATCAGTGGAGAATTTAAGTGATACATTTCACACTTGAGATATCTTAATTAGTCCTCCTCACTAACAAAAACAGGTGATGTGGCTGAGTGAACATCTGTTTCTGGGTCACAGAGACAAGGTATTAGTAAAGGAAGAAGAAGGGGGGGGGGGTTTCCAGTTGTAAAACCTCTTTATAAGACTGGAATGTAAAACACCTTGGTTAGCAAAGAGAAAACATTGTTTTTACTCCTCTGGAATCCAGATTCTGGTGACTAGAGATCCTTAATATAATGCATCGAGGATCACATCCATTTCTGAATCACTCACAATCATTGGACATTATATCACAGAATAAGTAATAATAATAAAGGAAAGGAGAGCCACTTTATTCGGTCATTGTATTCTTACAATGAAAATGTTCTACATTTAATCTAACCTATTGTATAGAAGCAGTGGGTAGCTGAAGAGCCTGAGGAGTAGTTAGGAGTTCAGTGGCTTGCTTAAAGACACTTCGATGCATTATCTGAACGAGCCAGGGATTGAACTAGCAACCTTCTAATTACTAGATGACCTGCTCTATCTCCTGAGCAATGCAACCATGAACAAACAAACACACACACACACACACACTCACAAGGTTATCTACTGGATCTCTATGTGGCAAATGTAATGGTGCAAGTGTTAAAATCTTATAAAATACGTAGTGTATCATCTGTACAAACAGAACATGAGAGATTCACAACCGCAAGAAAATATGAAATAGTGGTTCTACTATTAAACGGCATTCAATAGTGAACAGCATTCACCTTAAATATACTGAGCAAAAACAGAACCTCCCTTACAGTTAAGTTTACAATTAAATACAAAATGTACAAATGCATGTATTTACCGGTCAAAGATTATGTGGGGTACTGGCTAATTAAAATGGGCAGCTATGATTGGAAGTGTGGAGGTACGTGATGGATTTTCATGGGAAGAGAGAAGAATCACACTCTTATGACTGGCAGCCTAGAAAAGGTTGGATCCTATTGACTTTTTAACATTGATGGAGAAGTCGATCGAGCTTACTCTAATGGTGGAAGCATTGATTTGGGCTGATTGATCTTTAGCTCAGTTTAACTAATAGCACTACTACCTATCATGTTAGCACACGTAGGACATGTTGGCATCAGACAGGCTGGATATTTCAGTGGTGATCACTGACCAAATGTGTTTGATTTTTTGTGGGCTGGCTGACTGCTGAAACTGCTGTCTTGGTGAAACCTCTGCTGATATTCACCTCAACAATATCATATTCAACCATATTATGTCAAAAATATTATAATCCTTGCTGCCATGAATGACAGCGGTCATGTGCAGCTTTAAGGCATAATGAATAATCGGGAGAGACAAAGTTTGTCTTTGACAAAACAATAAATAAGAAAACCACGCGATAAAAATCTTCATTAATTTACGCTTGGAGGAACAATAGATTAATCTCAATTAAGACTATTCTTCACCTGTATTTGTAAGGGGACGAATTGATAAAGCTATAATTGCCCACTTCTGCAATTCAATAAGGTTAAATTCAGAGGACAAATCTCATTGTAAGAATACAATGACTAAATAAAGGCCCTTTACTAAAGGAACTTTAACAACAGTACACCAGCACAGCCTCGACAAATACAACTATGTGAGGTGAATGACATTTTCCTCTAATACAATTACTGACTTCGCTAACTCTGCCAATGTGGGAAATGGTATTTCAGAGCCATAAAGACCGAGAGCCAACATAGATGCCCACCTGAGACAGCCACCTCCTAATTACCCGCTGCTGACTCTACAAAGCCGCAGCCTTCGGAGACCTCATTTGACTTTATTACGCCAGCCACCACAAAGAAGCTGACATTTATCAAATAGAGGGGAGAATGAACAACCCCGTAGGAAAGTTGAGATTTTAACAGCCATTGCAGTTAATTTCTGTCTGTTCTCCGGGCCAGTTATGGAGAGAGTTCGACCCAACATCAAACACGTTGCAAATGGACCATATTTCAAGAAGCATCATTGCCCTATATTTCAGAGGAGTGTATAGTTAAGCTTGGAGATGGGTCCATTCATACTGGAAATTACAGGAGTTAAAGTCAAAGATAAGCAGATATGAGTGGTTTTTCAAAGCATTGCATTATTCAGTTTATAGATAATTCTGGATTTCCTTCCAAGCCCATGACATTTCTCATGGAACAGGTTGGTTTAAAAAAAAAAAGCAATTTACGGACTAGATGAGCCAAAATGAAAAGGGGCGACATAGCTCAGGAGGTAGGGCGGTCGTCTAATCATCTGATGATTGGTTGCTCGATCCCCAGCCCCTGTGGAAAGCCTGTCGAAGTGTCCTTGAGTAAGACACTGAACCCCTAACAGTTCAACCCCTGAGATAGAATGGAAGCCTATCCAGGGTGTTTCCTTGCCTTTTGCCCAGTGAGTGCCAGGACAGGCTCCAGCATGACTCCATGACCCCAATTTGGATAAACAGTTGACAAAGGATGGATGAGCCAAAATGAGCGGAACAAAACAAGAATCCACTGTGAATTTATTAAGTGTAGCTTTGCGAGTGGTTCTTTTACACTCCTGCACTCATTTCCCCTAACTGTCAAACTGTGCTTATATACAGGGGTGCAGATAACTTTTCCGTGAGCTATTCAGGTGAGCACCAGGAGATACTTTTTGGTACACGCAATCTGCCAAGTGGTTGACTGGACATTTCTTTTCGGCTAGCTTTATTAGCAATGGCTCTGCACCTGTTTTGTCTGCTAGATCTGGTTGTGGGAAGAAAATTTCACCCCACATTTCAGTGCGCTCATCATCATTCCTATGTTCAAGTAACTGCACATCATGGAGCCACTTTTCCCCAAAAAGTCTTATTTTCTTCAGCTCTGGCTCGAGTTGACGTTTCTTTGTAGGTGGTGAAATGCCAAAGAAGCTGCTTAATGTCTAATGCTTTTTGGACATCTCTGACAGTAGTTGACAAGCTCACAAACAACATGTGTAAGAAAGGTTAGATGAGATCAGTCAAGTACGCAAAGGCGCTTAGCAACACAAGTGGGATTACACATTCCTGATTTTTGTTGCACATGGATACCTGCGTACCAATTATGTGCACCCCTGCTAATATACTAGACTGAAGCAGGATCCTGAACTGAAACTGACACAAACACAGGAGCCACACAGAACAGCATGGAAGGAGAACAACCAAGTGACACACAACCCCTGAGAGAAAAGAGTGAGACAGCGGCTCCATCTAACCTATGTCCTTTCTTCCCAAATCCTCCTCTGACAACAGTCTTGTCACAAACCTCTTCTGTCAAATTGATTGATCATTGTAGCTTCAGCCACAAGGATATGAAAGTTGTCTTGTGAACAGATGGCTCTACTAGGAGGGAACCATGATGAATGTTGTCTGCCGGCAGAGGAAATGGAGTTTTGCTGAGATTGGAGCAGAGATCAGGGTATTGATACCAAATGAGGTTTCATGTACAAATACTCAGTGGTAACAACATTCTGGTTTCTTAGATTGCATTTCTACAATAACTGTGTAATATGGCTTCTTTGTCAAAAATCAGGGAAGACATTTTCAGACAGTCTAACAGTTTTTCCCCTGCAATTGTAGATAACTATAGAGCCCGGGTCTGAATCTGAAAACGGGTTAAAATTTACATAAACAAAGAATGCTGAGCAGCCAATCACGCCATTTTATATTTTTGCCACGTAGCTCTTTGCATATTCATGTTTTCTGTTATCCC
>OMLC01102024.1:49801-62497 GCA_900302585.1 Regalecus glesne | reverse complement strand
ACAACCACCCTACCACCTGTGCCATGCCATATATATGTGTGTGTGTACATGTGTATATGTGTGTGTGTGTGTGTGTGTGTGTATATATATATAAAGTGATTTATTCCAATCTTGTGCAGTACAAACCTGGTTCCTGTTTCACCCAATCATCAGCTGCCATCGAGCCCAACAATGAAGAACATTTGAAATGCTCCAATTCCAAATCTATTCTATCCCTAGTATATATAGTGGGGCCAGGGTAGCTCAAGGGAAGAGTGTGCACCTCGGGGACTAACAACTCAGAGGTTGCGGGTTCAAACCCACCACAGAGTGTCAGGAAGGGCATCTGGCCTTCATCCCCCATGCCTGCCCTGGGATGGACTGGCACACTGCCCAGAGGGTTTCTCCTCCTTCCGCCCAATGAGTGCCGGGATAGACTCCGGCAGTGCCGCGACTCGACTTCGGATAAGCGGTTGACGACGGACGGATGGATCAAACTAGTTTTGAGTTGCACTTTTTTTTTTCTCCCAGCCGTCTGTTCTAATGGAAATGTCCCTATGAGCTAGGAGATGTCTGCTCGACACCCACTGTTCACCTTGTTCTCTCTGTACGAGCATGTCCGTGCCAATTATTCTGTCACTTTAATGTAAATGAAAAATTGGACTATTAATGAATGAGTTTTAAGGTCAAGGTCTCTCTCTCTCTCTCTCTCTCTCTCTCTCCAGCTTACTCCCATGTGGTTGAGAATACTGCGTTTTTCGGGGATGTGGCGTTGCGCTTCCCCCGTATCGTCCACCACTACTACGACCGGAACGCCGACTGGGGTGGTTTGCTGCGCTGGGGGCTGCGTTTCTGTAACCTGACCGGGGTCTTCACAGGCGGAGCGCACCAACACGTGCTCACATTGGTAAGAGTACCAAGCCATCGCACAACAATATCCGTCCGGGTTGAACACCTCGAGCGTTTTAGACACCGGAGCGGTGTCAGCAGCAACATAAATCAACCGTTAAGCACTGGACAGGCACCGTGCCACAGACCGCACTACTTGAAACTGAATTTGCTGCGACACTTTATGGATGACGCTCCATATGGTTCACACCAGCAGTCAATCGAGGGGTTGTCTTCACGCATGGCGTACACGGCACGTGTCCGCAACTCTGATCATCAGGCGTGGTGCGTTCCAAACACGAGTAAACCGGGAGCAGCACAAATGATGTGAGATGGTGGAAACATCTGTGGCTGCTTAGCAACTGAGCTGCTCTTCCTGCTGCATGGCTGCAGGATAAGTGTTGTGATGCCATCCCATTACTGTCCCTTCCTGCTCCCGTTCACTCCGTCCCCTCCTCCGGCACCCCTGCACATTAAGGGAGTTGTTCCTATTCGATATGAGGGTCCAAGGACAGGGTGTCGTGTTCGTGTAATGTCCACCGAGGCTAATTGTCAATTTGTGATAATGGGCTATGCAATTAAAACTGACTTGACTCGACTCCGTCAACCTTGTCCTTCTCATCTTTCCCCTCCTCAGATGTCACAGGAGCTGGGAATAACGGAGAAGTCCCCCGACTTCATCAACCCGTACCGCACGGAGAGAGACGACGTGAGTAACCCGGCAACCACGGCTCCTCAGCTGCATTAAAACCAGTGCATGCATGGCACCGCGCCCCCGTCACAATACGCTGCATCATCAGACACTCGTTCACTAACTCTCCGCTTTACACATGGCGTCCGCCGAAAGTTCCTCTCGGCGTCTCTCTGACGCAAACTTATAAACAAACCAATTCCCTCTCAGGTGCTTCACACTGCAGAGGCCTTTCAGAAGATCCTGAGGGAGGAGGAGAAGAGGAGGAGAAAGGAGGAGAAGAGGAAAGAAATCAGGAAGGGCCCCCGCATTTCTCGCTCTCGCACTGAGCTATAGTGGTGCACGTGAGGAGAGCAGAGGAGGAGGTGAGAGGAGGAAGAGAAGAAGAAGAATGTGTATACACACAGCCTACAAGGGGGGGGTAACAGGAATATTCAATGGACATCGCAGGCTCTATTGAAAACGGGACAGGAGCCCTTGGTGAGACTCATAAAAGGGGTTTCTGAGGGAGTGGTGAATTTTCCAGCTTCTGTGGCCTCAGCGAACTATTCTGTAACTGTACTGTTACGCTGAATAGAAATTTGAAAGTGTAAAGTTACTGTAAACGAGCTGTCTCTGAAATAGGATTTCATAAGGGAAAGTCGCTTTTGATAACTTGAGCATTACATGGGTGTAATTTCAAATATTCATTTTAATACAATATACTTTCTCCGAAAGAAAAAAAAATCCGATGTACTGTGTCTTGTCTAGATTTGTTAATGTGTAAAAAAAAAAAAGCAACATACAAACCCATTTGCTTTAAACACGTGATCTGTGAAAGTAAATGTTTGCCCATGCCACACTAAAAGGAGTCGTGTGTCTGGTTAAGTCGAGCTACACTTTGTACCCCTGATAAGTGGATTTTCCTTTTCCATCTTTATCATGTCCCTTTGAGAGCCACATTGGTCTGAGGAAACTTCTACGCGGATGTTTGTGGATAGTTTGGTGAATAGGTTTATATTGATATTGCAGTACAATGCTGGTTTGTGTGTGTCTGTAAAGGTATGTGGCACTGATGATGAGTTTCCTTATCGCTTTTTAAGAGCTTGGACTCTTAAAGCCACACATTGTTTATATTCTAGTCTGGAACCCGGGGAAATCCAATGAAAACACGTGTATCTGTTTGGCAACTTCTATACTTGTCCTCTCCCATCCCTATGTGCTGTTGTTACGCCTTTATTTATACCAATGAGGTAATGAAAATTCTTTGACCTTGTGGAAATCCGCTGTTAACCCAGACAAAAGTAACCCTTCATCGTCTGATCATTTGTTTTGTTTTTTTAATCTATTTCTTCGTCATTTTTATGAAATTTGACCCTATTTGATTGAACGGATCTATTGAACCGAGAAGCTCTTTGGAACCTTGAAGTTGTAATATGACTGTTATATAAATATATGTATATTCAGAGAAATGATATCCCCGCTGAAGTTTTAATAAATAAAATCCTAAAATTGTCACTTTTGTTGTCAATTTAAATAAGTTTAAATCAAGTGAATTTAAATGTTTATTCTACAATCTTGATTTAATGTCCAATGGCTGCTATTGCACAGATCAGCCAGCAGGAGGCAAACGTCTGCCCTGAACATTGTTTCCTTGTTTTGGTGGAGGAGTCCCATTTGAGCTTTACACGAATACCACAGAAGAGGAAGAAGCTAAAGCCCCGACGAAGACGGAAGCCTTTTTAAATCAGAGGAGAAAAGATGTCAAATAATCTCGAATCCGGTAAATTCATTATTAAGTAAACCACTCTAACTTTCAAAAGTTGGCGACTGGTGGACGAATGTTGGTTTAGCTGAGATTAGTTTAGCCCCATGTCAGTTGTCAAAACCCGATACATCTGCTGAACATAAGCAGCTAATCACACAAAAAAGAGGTGAATCAGTTCAACTGGATCCGAAGTTTATTTGGAAACGTTTCGTCACTCACCAGGTGACTTGTTCAGTCTGAGCTGAAAACAAACATTCCCCTCCTTATAAACAGTACATTGATACCACACAACAATAGTCTGGGTTCATATGAGAGTTGGGTGATCAGCTTGTTTTCAGCTCAGACTGAAGAAGTCACCTGGTGAGTGATGAAACGTTTCCAAATAAACTTCTGATCCAGTTGAGCCGATACATCCCCTTTTTTTAAGATTAGCAGCTAATGCTAAGCAAATAGTTCCACTATTAATACCACAGGATCCTTTTATTTAATGCTTTACTCAAGTTAGTTTGCCCATCGGTGTTATATTTGCACCTCATGTACAGTTACGTCCTCCTCTGTTCTCCCTGATGTTTCTTCCATTTTTTCTCTCCGTTTAAAGTATTTTTAAAGAAGTTCTTTATTTTACTTGAGGGTTTAAGGACATGATGTAGTGTTAGTGTAAAGCCCACTGATGCGAAATTGTGGTTATGTGCTATACAGATAAAATTGACTTGACTTACTGGCAAGCTCTGCAGGGTTTGGATAAAGCTTCCTTTCCACTGTACCAAATAGAAGAGTTTAAGATCAGATCAAATGCTGGCAGACTTTACCCCACGATAAGCAAATTGTCCTGATAACTGACTCCTATTTTTAACGCAGAGATTTCGATCTGGTTGACATACTTAAATGTTGACTGGATATTTGATATTCTCGGATGAAGTAATTGAGTAAGTGAATTTGAAAATAAAATATGGCTGCTTAGTGCACAAGTAAAAAAAACCAAAATGCTGTCCTTATGTTTATCGAATATAAATTACAGCTCCATATATATCTTATTTTGTTATAGTCCTATAACAGAGTAAAGTCTTTTTCATGTGTCGTATCAGTTGTGAACCGTTTTTCACCATCACATATATCTATCCAGCAGGGAGTTGGGAAGACGGGGAGCAGCCAGTGGACATCAAAAGTGAGAGAGAGGATGATGTCTGTGAGACCAGAGGAGACCAAGAACTCAGATTAGTCTTGATTGGAAAGACTGGATCTGGGAAAAGTGCATCAGGGAACACCATCCTGGGTCGACCTCACTTCCTCTCACAACTCAGTGCCAGCTCTGTTACTCATGTCTGCAAACAGGGGACCACCGAGCTCCTCATAGAGGAGGAGGAGGAGGATGTCCGAGCTGGCCAGGATGTTAAGTGGAAAGGGGTGATAAGACTCAGTGTTCTTGACATGCCTGGATTTGAAGACACACAGCTCACCATGGAGGAGACTCATTTTGAGATTGCTAAATGTGTCACCCTTTCTGCACCTGGTCCGCATGCTTTCCTCCTGGTGGTCCCTTTGGGGCGATATACAGAAGATGAGAATAAGGCTGTCAATAAGATGGCCCAGATATTTGGGGAGGACGCAGTCCGTAACCACACAGTGGTTCTGTTTACCCGGGGTGATGACCTTGAGGGGAAGGGCCTTGAGGAGCATCTTGTAGAAACGGCACCTGTAGAACTGAAAGCTTTGATCAGCAGATGTGGGGACAGATACCATGTTTTCAACAACAGAGACCCCACTAACCAAGGGCAGGTTAAACAGCTGCTCAGAAAGGTTAAGAAGATGGTGAATGAGAATGAAGGAAATTTTTATACCAATTTCATCTTTTTTAGAGCAGAAGCTGCCATCAGGGAGGAACAAGAAAGGATTATGAGGGAACAAGAGCATACAGAGGTGGAGGAGGAAGGGGAACGCAGCTGCACAATGGAAGAGGAAGTTACGCTATTCAACCAAAGGAGAAGTGACTTGGATCGGAATAAGTCAGGAGATAGAAAAGGAGAGTTCGTATGCACCAGGAAAAGATATATGGAGGGAGAACCCAGCAAAGAGGAAATTCCGATAGAAAGATGGACAGATGAGAGAAGGAGCAATGCTTTCAATCACCTAAGGTACAGAGGAAAGCGATGGAGGGACCAGTTTAGAGAAAGGAGGAAGAGCATTGACAGGGCTTTTAGTAGGCGACAGTATCTTCGTTCAAATTTAAGTCAGAGTAGAGGGGAGGCCATATTCTCTCCCAGGGTCGTGGAGAAAGTCAAGATCCTAGTGATTGCTGGTCTCACTGGAATGGCTGCGGGAGCAGCAATTGGGGCAGTTGTCCCTCTAGCCGCTAAAGCGGGTGCTACCATCATGGGGAAAACTGTTGGTTTTGCTGCAAGTCAGCTGCTTGGGGTATCTGTACCAAGCAGTATAGGAATAGCTGCAGCCTCAGGGAAAACCGCTGTGGGGGCAGTGGTTGGTGGGGTTATTGGGGGCTCTGTCGGTGTCATGGCAGGGTTAGAGGCATCCAGTCCTATAGAGGGTGCACTTGATGCCCTTAACCATGTTAGCGTCATTGGTACCACTGCAGTGGGGCTGGCAGCAGGGGTCAGGGGGTGTCATGGGGGCTTTGGCGCTTTAGGGGGAGCAGGTGTCAGCACAGGAGCACTTACTGGAGCTGAAACTGCAGCAACAGGGACAGGGACTGGAGTCAGTCTAAGTGGGAGGGCAGCAGAACGCACCCTGAAAGCAGTGGGTGCAGTGAGCAGTGACCTAGCCGGGAACCTGGTGGTTAAAGTGGTGAAGGAAAAGGTAAGGGCTTGCTCAGGAACAGCAGAAGTCCACTCCTCTGAGAAGAGCTCCTATGAGATTAAGTGGAATAAGATAGGATAATATATTCCTTTATTAGTCCCACAGGGGGAAATTGCGGTGTAACAGCAGCAAGTGTAAAAGACAGTAAGAGAGATGTCACATCTAGAAATAACGGGTAGCATAGACAAATTCAACAGGGAAGAAATATGTACAGTATGGGCAGATAAGACAGATTGCACTCATTGTTAATTATCCAGTATATTGTAGTTATTGCTGTACATGTTTTGGGGTTCTATTGGGGGAGCAGTGCTGATTATAGAGCCTGACAGCTGTGGGAAGACAAGAGCTATGGAAACGCTCCATCAAACACATTGGATGCAGTAGCCTGTCACTGAAGGAGCTCTGGGTCAGATATGGATCAAAACCTCTAGTCTTGATAGTGTCTTGTTGATAGGAGTGACTCAGAATATGGGTTGTGGTTTTCCAAGTACAGGACTATTGAACTTATTTCAGACTAGTACATTTACATGAAATTGCAAAGATTTTGTTTTGAATCACATCATATATAAAAATGTAATGCATTCATCAGATCAGATCTGGTTTGAGGACATCGGCAAATGTCAAGAAGCAACTTAACATCACTGAATTGAGAGCGTTAGGTCTGACTGAACAAGGGTCATGTTGTGTCCCATGTGTGTGCCTTGATGAGGATCAAATATCTTTATTTAAGATAATCTGGAATACATAATAAAGATGGTGATGTTGAGCATCATTCTCCCTTTTATCTCTTTGGTTCATTTCCTTCCCTTCAGATAAGTACATGGTGTCCTTCCACCAAAGATGCACATCCGGAAACTTTTAAGTGTTTTCTTTAAACAAATACTAAGAGATCACAAGTGTAGCGTGTCGAAGACATCAGCTCCTATCCCTTGAGGTGTTACGTAAGAGCTGAGATTCGCAGCGTATCCCACTTAACACTCAAATTTGAGGAGGGGGGCGTCAAGGATCTACTGCTGGAGGTCCTCCAGCGGCATAGCTCCTCTTCAGGAAGACAGGGGGCGCGGTTTATTCAAATTATACAGCAGCTTCTGATCGTTGACGTACTATCAGACCACGGTGAACACGACGTCCCCATTGGACGACGGCGGCTGGTCTCATGACAACAACAGCCAGGTCTGAGCCAATCAGTGGACGCTATGGGCCACCGGGTCTGTTTGTGAATGACGTAGACGTGAAAAAACAAGATGGCGGCATCTTAATCACAAACCGACGTAAATGAGTTTAAGTCATGGAAATTTGCCTCTCTTGAGGCGTTGGTAAATATTTCACATCAATTCGTATACTGCAGAAAGTCTCTGGGTAAGGTAAGGTGAGGGTAGGTGCTGCTAAGCTCTCTGAAGAACCCTCGGGGGGATTTTCTCTCGGCTTCCCGGCCACCCACTGATGACAGCCGGGGCAGGCGAGGTGCTGAAATAAGAGGATGGACAGTGGGGAATATATCTCCACCATTGAAAACATGGATCCGACTCTGGCAGAACTGGGAGATGAGTTTACTCTGGGAGACATCGATGGTGAGAAACCGCATCCCAAACATGTCACTGGTTTTTAAAAGTTAGAGATGCTCGGTGGAGTGGCTTGTCTGCTAATATTTTTTAACTTCCTTCTTCGTTTTCCGCTGTCGTACCAAGCCTCAACAACATTAGCTGGAATTAGATTAATTTGATCTAATGGTATCATCTCAGTTTCACAAAGAGCTTCAGTATACGTTAAGTTAGTGGTCCCAGTCTAGGTTATTCATAAATTCAGGGATGAAATATTGATTTCATCTAAATTGAAAACTTAATATTAATAAACTGATACAGTTACATCAATGAAAACAATGCAACGTATTAGAAAACATGAATCAGAGCTGCGGTCCCTGTGTTAAACTACATTCATGATAACATTCTCTGAATGTTAATGTTGTATTTTGTTAAAAAAAAAAAAAAATCACTATCTGCTGTTACATCTTACTGTGAAGATTCCAGGCTCACCCCAACAGGGAAATGTGATGAAATGGAATAAGCATATGTCATGAGACAGTGCAGTTTTTCCATGAACTGGAGATGTATGTGAGGGAACTGTGCCACCCAACAGATATGTTTATACTATATAGGAGGTTGAAGGAACATGACTGGAGAGTGGGGTTTACTCTTGGAAAGTGAACTGTGAATGAAGAGCAAAGTCAAAAGAACATTTGAAGCTTTGAGTAACCCTGACCCTAATCTCAACCCATGTTCTGTGGAGAAAAGTTTTCTGGGGAGAACCATTTAAATGAAACGCCCAGATTTTGTTATTTTTCGTTTGGAATAAGGCAGCTATTTATACACACTGAATGAACAGATGGTGTTACTGTCCCGATGCCCCTCTTATCAAAACAAGCATTACTCTTTGGCACGGTGTGAAAGGATGAGGCTTTTGGTATAGCGATGGCAAGAGCAGAGTCACCGGATTTCAATTATGGTTGGAATTTTACTGAATGCCATGTCGCCAGACAAGGATGATTTGCTGGAGTGCAGTGTTGACTAATTTAGGATAAACTGGTTTTAGGAAATTGAAATAGCTTTTTTGTCTCTTGATGCATGCTCAATAATCCAGGTATGGAAATCACTCACCAGGTGACTTCTTCAGTCTGAAGAGTGACGAAACGTTTCTTAATAAACTTCTGATCCAGTTGAACTGATTCACCTCTTTTTTGTGACCTTTTTTGTCTATTTACGACAATCACTGGTGGATTTCAGATTTCACTGGCATGCCACAAACACATGCAAACACCATATAAACCCTCAGCTATTGCTGTTTCAACAGTCAAATTGCAAACTTTGAATAATCTTTATTATCTTGTATTTGGTGCTCATTTTATGTTCTGAAGGGTGCAAGGACAGGGAACC
Organism: Regalecus glesne; assembly: GCA_900302585.1. NCBI lineage: Eukaryota > Metazoa > Chordata > Actinopteri > Lampriformes > Regalecidae > Regalecus > Regalecus glesne. The sequence continues at coordinate 53,451 of OMLC01102024.1, read as the reverse complement.
AAATAATAGAAAAACCATCCCATGCCATAGTTATGCAACCCCAGTCCATTATTGTGTTAAATGGGGGTCATGCACTGATTACAAGAAGAACTAAAAACCATGAGTTGGATGATGAATGTGTTAAGGAAGTTATAAAATTTATCTCATAGCACAAGTTTTTTAAGCAGTTTTAGATTAGCCTTGATATGGTGCACATGTCCATTTTTTTCCCTGAACAATGAAAGGACGATGATCTTCCTCAGTTCTTGAATATTATACCTACTTTTAGAAAATTTCAGAAACTTTTGGCTTATGGTAAAGCTAAATAGGCATTTTGATTAGCGAAACTATCAGCTGATAAATTGATATATTGATAGTAATTTGATCAAATGGGTTGAGATGGCTGTGTCAGGAGATAGACCAGGTCTTCAAGTGATTGGAAAGGCACTAGCTCAATACCGGTCTCCTTCAGAAAGCATGTTGAAGTGTCCTTGAGCAAGATACTGAACCCCTAACTGCTCAAGCCCTGAGATGGAATGGTTACCTGTCCAGGGTGTTTCCCCACCTTTTACCTAAAAAGCGATTGGATAGACTCCAGTATGAGATTTGAATTTACTAGTCAGTTTATGAACTGCAGTGTAATGGCTATAGAATAATGACAACATCAACCTATAGACTGGTTCCTTATACAGCTTATAGGTAACCACGTATTGTCTGCCACCAGGTACAATTTCACAGGAAAGTGAAGGCTCATTTTACAAGACAAAGGAAGTGTGTCAGTCATCGCACAAACCAAAATATGAAGATGATAGTGCTTTTTCTCCCCTGGTAGTTGTCCCTAGTGGCAGAAATGGTGGATGGTGGACTAAATGAAGTGACAGCAGAAACTCTGTCCTGCAAGGGAAAATAACTCCATTTATGGATCAAGGCAAAGAGGGGGCATTGGAGATTAAACAAGAGTGAACCTCAGTTGGGTGTTCCCTTGATGGAGTGAGCTGCGGTGTTGTATCAAACTCCGTTTCTCTGTTGAGATCTGATCCCCCTAGCTAGATGAAAGTGTTGGCATGGAAACGGGTTTCCCATCAGTGATGTTCAGGTTGAGGTAAGTGTTAAGTTGAGGTTAGGGTTAGGTTAAAGTTAAGTTAAGGTTAATCAAGATTCCTGGTATCGTCTCAAACTCTTGCTAGGAGTGTACAGATCTTGACAGGGAAACGGAGCTCAATACAACACCCAGGACTTGAGAGGGTTTCAAACCGACCTTCAGCTGGCATTCTTTCTAACAGGATCAGTATGTGACACAATATGCCTTTTTATCAGTGCCACCATATTGTATTCTTGCCTCCATCACAGCGCTGAGATCAGGGTTTCGGGTTCAAACTGGGATTCTTACAGTTGTTTCATTCTTTAGACAGTTGACAGGCACCTGATGAAAGGAAAATGATCCAGCTGTCTTTGTGACAGCAGTGCAAACAATAAAGCTACTTGGAAGCCCCGGAGGGGTTTGGAAAGTTGTATGACTGTCTTTTAAAAAGAGATCACGGCATTCTGTCACGAATCCTGTGCATGTGCATCATTGGCCAGTGGTTGGTTTGCTGTGACTCCTTGAAGTAACTTGAACTTTCTTCGTCAGAGATCCAGTATGGAATCCATAGTAAGCAGAGTTATGCGGGTTGGCCCCATAAGGGCTCATGCAGTCAATTTCATAGCCAACCTCCCCTCCCATCAGTCTTCTTTGAATTGCCACACCGATTACATAACCCTTTTTGTTTTGCTGCCTAAGACTCATGCAGCCACCTAAGACTGTCCTTTAACTGTGGTCTTTGCTTTTCATCCTTGTGTTAGAAGTGTTCATAACGCTTCATGCTTTGGGGGGGTGTATGTGTGCACACTGCTGTATTTCTACTGACTGCAAGCCAACATATCTCGAGTCATTTCTTTGTAGTAAAAAGTTGAGTTGTTAGAACTCTTGAAATGAAAGCAAATATAGTATATTATGCAAATTTCATTCATTAATGATATGCATCTGAAACAAATTATATCATTATAAACATAGAACTTGCTATAGTGAGTATTATCATTTGTTCGCAGGAGTGTCTCTCTTGAGCATAACGTATAAAGGAAGGACATGTGTTTGTAAAGATATAGCAAGTTCGGTTTACATAATAATAAAGGTTGTGATTTAGACGGATAAGCAATGTATAGGCTAAGGCAAATCTGCCAGTCTCTTGTCACGTTAATGTGTCTAAAGAAACCTTTCTCCCAGGCACCTGATGTTCCTACGTGTAAAACCCTTCCACTCGGCCTCTTCCCCTGCAACACACACCTACAGTATGACAAACTACTTCCCCTACATTATGTACGCATGGAAGTTTCTCTGTCTCAAAATCGGCAATGCTCCATAGAATTCATATTTATTGATTTGTTTATTTTACTTGTGCTGTTGGCAGGCTTGGCATGCAACAAGGAGAATTTACATGCCAATGTGTCCTAGACAGACAGAGTTAATTTGCAAGCGGAGTTCAGATTCTCCACCTGCAGAGGCCATCCTTATAAATTATTAAGAACTACTTACAACAACTCCATCCTTCAGATGATCAGTGGGATTTCCGGGCCATGGCAGCTCAGTGGTAGAGCGTGTGCTTTAGGAACAGATGGACCAGAGGCTGCTGGTGTGAACCCACTGTGGGATGTCAGTAAGGGTATCCTGTCTTAATCCTCCAAGTTCCATCTATGTCCATGTCTGCCCCCACAGCGTGGGGACTGATCGTGACACGTGAAAATAAGCATCTCATTTAATTCAACTGATTGTAACTTCATGCAAAATTTTAGAGGCATTGAACTGAATTTGGTGGATAATTTGAGCAGTTGGCCTTTTATTTATTTGAATGTTTTGTGTTTCCATGAGGATGTATTTGTGTCAGGCTGAATCCATCCCTTGTCTCACTCTGAGTAGGGCGGTCATTGGGAGGCCGTGACCTCTGGTTTCATGTGAGCCTTCATCCTGCCAGATGAGGAATGAGCTCTGTGTGCTGCTGCCTTGTCGAGTCTTGTTCTGTCGAGTGTGAGTCCACAGCTGCTGGTTCTGCTTATTGAGTTTCCTTATAGCTATGCAGCCCGAATGGGTCACGTTTTGATATAATCATGGAAAATTCTTGTAGTTTCAGGAATTTCAGGGTGGCATTACTTTAGACAAGGGTACTTCAGCTGTAGTGGAACATATGCTTACAGTGTACCCATGGAAAAGCGGCTCTCTTGTCAGAGCTATGCTAAAAGCCGCAGGAGCGGTTTGAAAGGCTGTCCTGTGTGTAATGATTTATTCATAGTCCCAGCGTAATTCACGTGTTTGGTGGACCGTTTAGTTTGGAAGACCTTGTCGACTTTTTTTTTCCACTTTCACAGCCCGACAGGTTTGAAATTAATGCTAACATTAGCAGTTGCTCAAAATAGATTTGTTATTTTGCCCCAAGTGCACTATGTAAATTCATCAGCCATTACAAAGTTGCCCCTCTTTTCTGGCAGAGGATTGTGATTCCTTATCTTGCACCGTTTCGTGATTGTCTCTCAGGGACATCGATGTTAGATTACCTTGTACTTTAATTCAAGGCTAGCTGTTCGAAAGCTCTTCTATTTGCTCTCTGACTCATCGCCAGCACAGTAGCTGCCTTAAATGT
>OMLC01102024.1:33451-48400 GCA_900302585.1 Regalecus glesne | reverse complement strand
TCAACCAACACCGCCCCTGTGCAGCAGCAAGTGACCCGCACCCCTCCACTGCTCCAGCCACGGCCCCAAGCTGTGCAGGCGATCCAGCCCCAGCTCCAACAGACTGCTCAGCCGACCATCCAGGTACTGTGTGATAATGTACCATAACATCAGTCTCATCTTGTCTGGTCTTCTCTCTCTCTCTTTCCTTCACTACTATCAAGCGTACCGATACTCACCTCAGACAAATGTTGATTAAATGCAAGTGTCAACCTAAGCAGTCCTAGATATGGCTAGTTAGTACATGTTGCTAATATCATCCAGCGAGAAAACAAATCTAACTCCACTGGAAAACCAGTGCCTAAAGTGGTGCTTACCTCAGCAACTTTGTGACTCAATCCGAGAGCTTTCTTCTCATTCACAACCACTGAATATCTCCTGCCAATGCACCAAATTTAGCCTTCATGCCTGCTATAGCCTCATCCACAAATAACCATCTTGCCTTATAGCCTTCACCTCTCTTAAGACTACAGTGTCCCCAACAGTTTCTTGCCTTAGTTGCTGAATCTATTCATTATCGTTGAGGGTCACGTCAGATCAACATACGAGCTCATAAAAGGCTTCTGTAGTACAGGTGAACGATAGAGGTTTTACCTCCATTGCTTGACTTAACCTTCATATTGACCTCATCTAGTAACAATTTAGTGTCTCAAGAGCCTCTTCCCACAAACTGCCTTAGTAGTCATAAAAAACAGGCTGTTCATAACATCTGTATAGCCGACCAACCTCGGCAAAATGATGGTCAGAGAATTCAGTATTCAGAGTTTATCATCATTTTATGTGAGAATATTTTGCATTACATTTGGTGGAAGGTGTGGGCGATGATAAGAACAGCATTGATCAAAAATGAAAGAGAAAAATAATCTGAAACTACTCTGACTCTTTTCATGGATTGTCTGATCAAACTGCATAGCTCGACGAGGAGGATTTTCAGTTAGTGGGGTGGCAAAGAGTTCAAGGACCTCTTTTAAGGAACTAAAGCAATACAGTTTATAAATCCACACTCAGAATGAAACCACTCCCAGAAGATAAAGCCACATGACTGCATGTTAAGAGTTTGAAATCAAGGCATGTGAAAGACTGACCACATGAGGCAAAGGACTCTGCGGTCTGATGAAATGATAATTGAACACCTCATCTCAATGCTTAGCAATTATATCTGCAAATTGGCCACAGCTCATTACTGATTTAATACCAACTCTGTTTTGTTTGTATTTTACATTGAGGTGGCAGCATCATTCTGTTGGGTGGTGACGATGGAAAGTACTGAGAGACTCAAAAGGATAGAGGGAATAATGAGTGGAGCTGAATAAAGGCCGAGTTTTGAGCAATACATGGTGCAAATTGCCAAAGACCTTAAGAGTGCAGTGATGGTTCACCAGGACAGAGTTCCATAGACACAGCCCAAATCAATAGTGAAATCAAGAGTCTTGAAATAGGGGCTGTCATCAGCATAAACCATGTCTTTCTGTTTCTCACTGTGGGAATAAAACCTGTCTTATGCTTTAACTGTGTTTTTAAGGCTACATAAATAAACTTGATTTAAATGACTCCAAGGGTTCAATATTTAGTTAAATGAGAAACCTTTGCCTTTTTATTGTATTTTTATTTTCAGCAAATGTGCAATAAATTTGAAAAATACTCCCTATTCCATATCTTGCTGTTAAGTATTAACGAGCTCCATTTCTGTTTCAGGGTGCAGCACCACTTATTTCAGAAGATGTCGAGGAAGTTGAATACTTAATGAAGGAAATAGCTATACATAGCCTGCCTGCATTTACACTTTTCAAATTGGCTGCTTAAACATTATAACAAAAAGTGATTGATTTTGCTGATCTTCCAAATGATGCATTTTGGCTGTTCTTCAGCCTGATCATTTAAAATAAGGTGTCACGATCTACTTTATTGTCATTACACAAGACTGCACAATGAAATGAAGTTGTATGCCCTCCGGTACTACATCACATACAGTAATAAATAGCAGAATGACACGGATACAGGTGCTGTAGTTCATTTAATGCAAAATAAAAGGCGCATCCATTCAATCCAGAGCTGAGCCAAGTTTAATGGTTACACAGCTTGGGGGGATAAAACAGTTAGCCAATCAGGTGGTACAGCGACGCATATGCCTGTAGAATCTGCCAGATGGTGGAAAGGCAGCACGGCCAAGGCCGGAGTGTGTTCTGTCCTTTAAGATCCCCTGTGCTCTCTCCAGAACTCTCCTCTCCTGAATGCTGTTAATGTCTGGTAGTGCAGTGCCAATAATAATCTGGCTGTACAGCTGCCATACCAGACTGATATCATTACTCAGAAGGCTCTCTGTAGTTGCTCTGTAGAAGTTCATGAGGATGTGAAGGGGGAATTTAGTTTTCTTGAAAAAGTATAGATGCTTTCTTTACCAGAGCAGAGGTGTGAATAGCACAGATAAGATCTTCAGCATCTGAATTTTAGTTGGTTTGTCTTTGTCACTCAGGTGCACACCCAGGGGATCCAGATGCAGACCCAGAGCTTCCCAGTCCACACGCTGGTTCAGACCCACAGCCAGACTCCTATGCCCATCCAGACCCAGGCACCTCAGACTGTGATGATCACCTCAAATGGTGGCCAGTCACGTTTCATTCAGAACCCCGTCATCTGCCATCAGGCCCCGACACATGGTATCCAAGGTAACCAGTGGCGAGGGCAAATGGTTGTTCTTTGCTTGTTTGTTTGTTTCAGTAAGTCATTTTTTCTCCACTTACTGATCAAATAGACAGACCACTCAAAAGATTTTAACCGCCACCACTCATCCTCACAGTCTCACCTAGCAAGAAACTCTACCCCTTGGGAGTGTAAGATCATAGCTGGGAGACAGCACAACAGTTAAATAGAGTCAGTGACAGTGAAATGTGAAGAGAAGTTACCATGTGTAAATGTGTTACACTGTTAATGTATGATGTTTACATTAACTAGAAAGGCTGTGGTGGAACTTGGTGGAAAATGTAATTAAACAGTCTTTAAATATTTATACAACTGTACTATGAAAAGTAAATTTATGATCACTGTTGGAATATTACCTCGGTCTTCATCTGGTTCTTTGTAGTTGTTTTTTGAGTTTTGAGTCATATTATCTGACTAACTGAGCAGTCATCTTATCTTCCTCCCACAGTTCTCCAACCACAAATGCAGAGCATTATGACATCTCCACAGCTTCAGCCAATGACCATTCAGCATCAGCGGCTTCTCACATCGCCAGGTCAAATCCAGACTCTCTCTACTGGGCCTGCTACAGTTCATGCTGTACAGCAGCAAGTTCAGCAGGTACTTCTGAGTTCCCTTAGCACTGCTGCTGCTGCTGCTCTCAACCCACTCTTTTGATACTTAGATGCTAAATGATTTGATTGCATATAAGAAAAATGTTTGCATGCAAAGTTTTTACTTTAAGTGCAGTGGCAGTAAACCTGAATACCTAAGTGTCCTAACCCTCTTATACTTAAAACCACTGGAAATCCAAATCCACAATAGCCTTTCCACCTGCCGCCTCCCTAGAAGAGAGAGGTGAGTCGGTTACCTGGAGGCCCATGGCGGGGATGTCAGGATGAGGCAATCTACATTGTATTTAAGTCAATGGTTCCGAGAGTTTTGTTTTGGACTAAGCCCAGATAAGGGAACTTCCCCATTGGCAGCATAGCTCAATGGGTAGACCGGTCGTCTGGCAATCGGAAGGTTACAGGATCGATCCCCGGTCTTGCATATACCATGTCGAGGTGTCCTTGAGCAAGACACTGAATCCCTAACTGCTCACTTGATATACGTCGCTCTGGATAAGAGCGTCTGCAAAATGCCTATAATGTAATGTAATGGCACCAGCTCTTGACACCGCCGCCACTTCGTCAGCCCTCGGAGTGCTAAAACAATGGACACCATAGCAGAGGGGACCCACGCAAGCCTGGTCAGGATCAAGGCCCAGATAAGAAAAGAGGTTATGTACATGTACTCTGCAGGGTTTTCAACTAAAAAATGACAGACCTTTGGCTCCTTGCAGGGGGAGATATAAGTAAAAATGAGGGAGTTATCAGTCAAAACATGATCTGCTACACCTACACAGTCTGGAGAATTGATCTAAATAACAAAATGAGCCGTTTTTTTTACCAGGTTTTCTCATTGTTATGAATGTTTTTTTCACTGAGATTTTTGTGGGTACCTGATAAGACACTCAACTTTGATATCAAATATTCATTTTTATTATTTCAAGCCAAATTTCCTGAAGCTTTAGCCGGCAACAGTTGAAACCCAATTCAACTCTGCTGATTTGGATCCTCTCTCCATCAGGTTCTGGTCCAACAGCCACAGATTCTGAAGACAGACTCACTGGTTCTGACAACGTTGAAACCTGATGGTACACAGGTTCTATCCACCATGCAGAGTCCAACAGGGATCACCACCCTGACGACTCCCATCCAGACCACTTCCCTGCAAGTTCCGGTACTAACCTAAAAGAAAATGACAAAAAGACCACATAGATGCATACAAACCTAATGCTGCACAAACATCTTTCTCCTCTCTTCTGCAAAGCTCGGATCTTTATCCTGAAAGATCAGATTCTGACTCCTATTTAGTTAGAGTCAAGATAGATTTTTTGCAATAGAATAACAAAACGCAACTTGACACATGCAAATCAAACTGCTTGAGGTCGCATCTTGTCCTCATGTATCTACAATAATATTTGAATTTAACATGATCAACTAATTACATATCCTTTCCCTTTTCTTCCACATGCAGACCCTTATGGGCAGTAACATCCTAACCACTGTCCCAGTAGTGATGGGCGGTGGGGACAAACTACCAATCAAGCAGTTGCAAGGAAGCTCCCATTGTGGAGGTGGGGCCAGAATAAACATGGATCAGGGACAGATGATGGTAGGCACTCTGGGCCCAGGAGGGGTGGTGAAGGAGGGAGAGAGGAGGACCACACATAACATCATAGAAAAGAGATACAGGTCATCAATAAATGACAAGATCCTGGAGCTGAGAGACCTCGTCATGGGCAGCGATGCCAAGGTCAGTAAAGATAGTTAATGAATTGTTCATATCGTATTGCATTTTTAACCACTTTTCTTTGAAATATTCATCTTTCATGTATATATTTTACTCTTGATTTATGTCCTATTGTAAAGCCCCTTGGGAAGTGATTTCATATGTAAGACAAACTAATGATGATGATAATAATGAAAAATTGTTATATCTTTTTTATTTTTCTACTATATGAACCATCTGCTTAGGATGAAGTCCATTCATTTTCACTCAACCAATTTCAAATAGAAACTGTGTTGTACTTCTAGAGGACTGGTCAATCTCAGTTCTTTCATAAAAGACCATTTGGATTTGATTTAAACAACAAATGTATTTAACCAAACCTGACCCTGCTTTATTAGCAATATGGAAATGTAAGCCTTAATTTGATGTTCTCTTGACTATCACTCTGTTTCTGTCTCAGATGCACAAATCAGGAGTGCTAAGGAAGGCAATCGACTACATCAAATACCTGCAACAGGTCAACCACAAACTGCGACAGGAGAACCTCACCCTGAAAATGGCCAACCAAAAGAACAGTTACGTCCACCTGCATCTCAGAGCTTTGTGACAATTACAGATGAACTCACATGTGTATTTCTAACGCTTCTCTTCTCTCTGTCTCGGTCTCTCTGCATGTGGTGTCTCTTTGTGTCTCTTGTTCTCTCTATCACAGGGCCAGTGGTGTTCTCCGAGGACATAGAGATGAAGCAGGAAGTGGTGATGATGTCACCTCCTGCGTCAGACTCTGGCTCTGGATCACCTCACCAGTTCTCTCCTTATTGCGTTGATTCAGAGCCAGGCAGTCCCCTACTGGACAGTGACCAGGTACACTCACACACACTAAGGGACTGGATCACACATGGACATGTGGAGCATGCACAAATGTGAAAACATTGTCTTTCTCACTCTTTTTCTTCAGAGAATCTTTAGAGAATCCCTCCGAACTCTGATCTATGATTTCTTCTATCTCCCCAAGGTAAAGAATGAGCCAGATTCTCCTTCCTCTGTGGGAGTAATGGATCGTTCCCGTGTACTGCTGTGCGCCTTAACCTTCCTCTGCCTTTCCCTGAACCCTCTGCCCTCCCTGCTGGGCTCAGACGATATAGGTAGCTCCAATCTTGCAACTGGACACAATCCCTCCAGAACACTGGTCTGGTTACCAAGCCACACACAGAACTTTGGTGAGTGGAAGTTATTTAACCTGTTCACCGGGTCCCCTACATCCAAACTTGATCATTTCTAAGTTTTTGATTGTTTGAACATTTGAAAACCACTTGAGACACATGGGAAAGTATTTGTTAGCTAGTGACACATTTTTATGTGATTTTAATATCTACTTTCTGTCCACATGTAGTGATATTAGGGGTTGATGAATTTTTAACCAGCAGCTCTCAGCTTGCATCATGTTAAATATATGTTAGAGTTGAAATCAAATCAAAAATAATCATATTCTGGTCATTATTGATTATCTTCAATATATGTTGAGGAAATGCAGCATTGATTCTTAGGATTTGTTTACGGGGGGGGGTGTTGTTCCCATTAAAAGGCACAACTCTTAGTTTGTTTGTTTGTTTTTTCTTAAAATTTTATCCCCTTTTTTCCACACCCAAATCCCCCAAGTTCCCTATTGCTAGATGTGTCGTTTTGATGCCCCTCTAGAGCCCTTTTGATGCCCCTCTAGAGCCCTTTTGATGCCCCTCTAGGAAGGAGGAACCCGAAGCATGTGTCTCCTCCAAGTCACATGACGACTAGCCCTCTCTATTTTACACACCATTGTCTCGCGGGGAAAGCACAGTGCTAGGCCGTCGGAGGAGAATGAAGCAGAGTACTTTCCCTTCACTTAACTGCGAGAGCCCCGGACAAACCATAGGGGGACACTAGTGAACCCAGAATCATTTATCCAACCTAACCCTTATGCCCAAGTGAGGTTTAGCCAATTATGCCCCACTAACTAGCTATGGTTGGAGACGGCGCAGCTGGGATTTGAACAACCGACTGCATGATAAAGAGATGCACTGAACACTGCCTTAACCCCCTACACCACCAGAGCCTGGCACAACTCCTAGTTGACTTTAATACATCCTGTATTAGAAGAAATACTTGTTGCTTTTAAACTGTCAGTCATATTTTTACCCTTCTCCTTCTCCAGCGTCTTGGCTGAGGTATTTGTTGCCATGGGTAGTGGCATGGGTGCTGAGCGGTGTGGGAGCAGTGTGGGGTTGTGTCAGAGTGCTCTACTTGTGGGAACCAGTCACACCGTTGCATTCCCCAAAGTCAGTGTCCTTCTGGAGGCACCGCAAACAAGCTGATCTACATCTCCACCGGGTGAGTCTGGATCAAGCCAGGGACAAGTGGTAAATGTAGAGAAACCTTTGGTCTTCACACCTGCATGAAATACTACTGGATCTGCAAGTCAGTGGTGTTTTATTGGATTCAGGTGCTTCAGGTTCTCTGTCACATACTGACATTTGGGAATTCCTGGCATGTTACTTATAACATGCCAGGAATTCTTAGTCTTTGTGTTGAAATATGCATAGAGGGGTATCTCATATGTTCCACATCAGAACAAGGAAGGAGTGTCAGAAAAGTTGTCAGTTGCAGCTCAGTATGTTTAATTCAGTGCCTTCCTGTCCAGTGTTTTAACCCCCACCCATCGCACTGCCAGGTAGGCTGAGGGTACAACCAGAAAATTTATTAAAATACCATTTAGCCTGCTTCTTGCACAGATTTAAATGCACCCTGTACGCATTTTAAATGGGAAATTATGATGTAAATCTTACAATAAATCAGTGTCTAGTTTCAGCCCGCCTATTTTCCATCATTCAAAGCTTTGTACTTGATGTCAAGACCCTTTGTTCAAAGCTTAGAAGAAGAAGCAGCTTTATTCATTTGTCATTGTACATACAACAAAATCTGTTCTCTGCATTTAACCCATCTTATTGTGTAGGAGCAATGAGCAGCTGCAGCTTAATCTGGGTCTATTCTAATCTATTCTATCTTAATCTGGGTTGAATCTTAATCTATTCTAGTTCAGAAGGTTGAGCTTTCATATTACAGTATTTGCAAAACACATTCCCTAGAAGCATTCAGATCCCTGGGTCACATACTACTACTTATTTGTGTAATTATAGGTCTGGTCTAGGTAATGACCTTTGGTACGGATTAATCTCCTTCTTTTTTCCAATTTCTCTTGTCTTATCTCTGGTGACCGTATCTTATAAAGTTGAAATACTTGTCTTACTAGACATAAATAATAATCTTGAACAACACTGAGGCTGTGACCTCAAACATGACCACCCTCACTCCTTTTCCCTTATGTCCTGCAGGGAGATTATACAGCAGCGTTGACCAGTTTAGAGACCTGCCTTTCCATTTTGACCAGAGCCCTTCCCTCAACCAAACTAGACCTCATCTGCTCCCTGTCCTGGAATCTGATTCGCTACTGCCTGCATCGTCCAACCCCCTTGGGCTGGCTGGTTCACCAGGTCAGAGGAAAACATGAGGGGGACGAGGCCAGGACCAGTGCAAAGGACGCGGCTCTAGTCTACCATAGACTGAGCCAGCTGCAATTGACAGGTACACGTTTAGAAAAAATAGGGTGGGGATATACTAAGATACAGACCTGATGTTTTTGTAGTTTCAAATGGAATCAGGAATACCTGCTCTCTTTTCAATGGCAAAAGGCAATATTGTACTGATGCATTCTAAATAGCCAGATATTGATGGCTCTGCTTTGAGCATAGGGCCACCAGAGACAGTTATTTATTACACTTTGTATGGTGGCTAACAATTGAAGGGTCTTTGAATTACCGTAAATCTTCAGACCCTCCGGTATGTTTTGCTTCATTAAAAGACAGTGAGCAATCACAGTATCAGAAAAAATGTATACACACTTACAAACACACGTTTTCAGTAAAGCTTTTAATCAATAGTTATTTAATGTATTCCAATATAGCCAATACAGTCCAAAGCGGTTGCTTCATAATGTTTCAGTAACTGTTATTCAGTGACATGTGTTAATTATGTTTTACCCCACCTACCACAGCCTCTCTTTAAAAGACAACTTTATTTCTATTTCCATTTATACATTTTGAGTTTCTCGTTTTTGCCTGTTACAGGGGAGGATAATCATCAAAAGTGAATAAATACATTAATCTTGAGTATTTTTATAAAGGCTCCAAATTTGATTTAACTGGTTTCAGCTGGGGACAAGAATTATGTATGCTTTTTATAATGTCTTAATACACATCGGGTCTAACCGAAATAAGATAAGGTGTGGTTTTACCATTAATGTGCCTCACTCTGAAATTTTTAACCAATGGTGTAGTCAGATAGGAGTAAACGGGATTTTTCCAAGCTCAGTGGTAAAAAAAATAGAACCTGTCTAGCCCTTCCCTCACATAGCACTAGTGCTTATGTAATACATAATACTGTACTGTACTAATTCTTATCTTTCTTCCTGTCATCTATAGGGAAACTTCCACAGCATGGCAGCCTCTGGGCCTTCTCCCTATCTTTAAGCGCTGTCAATCTCAGCGAGAGTGCTCAGTGCAAGATGGCTCCTGCTCAGCTTGCCGAGATTTATGTCACCGCAGCTACCGCCCTGCGCACCATGCTGGGCCACCACCTCTCATGTCTACCTGTAGGTGTCATAGACCTGTCATCCTATTTCTTCCATTTCTTTATATATTCACATCAGTAATATGCTAAATATATGTCCATCAAATCTTACATCACTGACAAAGGAATTATTATGGATCAGACATTCATAAATACATAAAAAACTGTGATATATGTATACCTATCTGTCCACCTATCTCATAAATTCATAACCAGACAGAATCATGACAACCAAAAGATGGCTCATTTTATTTTACCAAGATTTCTTTCTTTTCTGTCATGTCTGTGTCTCAGGGTTACCTGTTGAGCTGTGCTGAAAGTGTGGCCAACCAATCGGAGTCTAAGCCCATCCCGGACTCCCTGCGCTGGCTCTTCACTCCACTGGGCCGGCAGTTTTTCCTGAGCTGTGACTGGTCAGTGAAGTCAGAGAGCTGTGATGGAGTATACACTTCTCAGAGAGACCCAGGCAAGTCATATGGGTTATAATAATTAGAATATTGCTTTTGTAGCATGGAGTTGAACCTTTTGAAATGGAACACTGTTGACCATTACAGTGTTTGATCTGCAGGCTGTATTTTACCATATACATGTATTTTCCTTCCAGCAGCAAATTTTTTGTACGTCGCTTTGGATAAAAGCGTCTGCTAAATGACTGTATTGTATTGTATTGTATTGTATTGTATTGTATTGTATTTTGCTGAATTTCCCTATCCCCCCACCCTCCCATCCAGCCGACCCTGTTGCTCAGCTGCACTGCTGTTACTGTGAGAAGCTGCTGGAGAGAGCTGTTCACACTCTCATCCAGCCCCATGGTGACTCTGAGTCATGCAAACACAAGGATGAGTCAGGGTAAGGCTTTGCTCCACACAACAAAGAGTTTAATTGCTCAAATACCTGGGTTTCTGCTTTAATCGATGACATGTGAAATTCGCGGAAATCCAAATGTAATCTATTGATTCTTATGAAACCCATTTGCAGTCGCAATAAGGAAGCAAATAATTCTTATTCGATATATGTAGAACCATGACATATGCCATGTTGAACCACTGGAATTTAGGAGAATGAGCTAGTTCTCAAAGCATATGTAATGTTTTAGGGTTATAGAGGCTGGGTTTAAATGTGGAGTTTTTTTCAGCTCCCTCATTAGGTTGGTATAGCTGGAAATGAATATGCAGGTGAAATGGATTGGAATATTTAAGATTCAGTTAAAGTAAAGAGAAATGTAGAAAAGAAGAGGTCAGTTTTATGTCTTTAAGGCTTGGACATCCTAGACTAAATTCTTCTTTGTTTTCAGTAGGAAAGGCAGTATAAAAAAGATTTGATGGACCTGATAATGTTATTCTACCCCTTGGTAAATTGGATTCAGAGAAACAGACTGAGATAAGGCTAGAGAAGATGGAAGAACATGGGAAAATGGGATATCAAGAATATTAAGCACAGTGGAAATGGCGAAGGTGCTTTTTAATGCTCCTGTCAGAAACAGGTCTTGAGATCTTTTAATCAGAAACTGGTACATTTTTTGTCACAAGCTGGTATCAGAAGTGAGATATATTCTGCTTTTCTTACTTTCTTAAGGGAGTGCTGTTTAATTGGGTCATGACTTTACACTTTCCTTTATAGGTTGAGAAGGCACATGCTTTTTAGGTTGGCTCAAAATCCACTAATAATAACTGAGAGGAAAAGGAAAACTGGCACATTTTTTTAATCATCAATCTTCATTATTTAAGTTTGTCATGACCTCATGATTCATTGAATTCTGTTCTTTTGTCTTTCCCTTGTGCTTTCTCCCTAAATCTGTCTCTTTTATTCTCTCAGGGAGTTTTCCAGTGCCCTGGAGTTTCTCAAGCTCCTTAATAACTGTACGGAGGAGTCTGCCACTCCTTCCACTCCTTTCTCAGTCCTGCCTAATCACACCACCACCCCAGGTATGGTTTCACAGGCACACCCAAGCCAAGTCACACAGGAGCATGAATCCCATATTGTGTCTGTGCCAAGGGACATATTCATATTCCCTACCCCCCCCAAATGAAGATTAACTGGGTTGTCTTTCTCCATAAATGTGTCTTATCTCTATTGATTTTAGTCACACACTGACTCTCCAGCATGGCTTTTGCAATTAACTTTTATTGAGTTACCACAAATAAAGCATCTAGTCATAAACCTGTGGTGATACATGGCTTGTAAGTGATGAGAACACTTTAGCAGTCTGATGCCTCTGAGAAGCCAATAGTAATCCATTACCATCTTGGTCAATATCTATCTCTCCCTGCTATTCTCTACATTAAGCATGTTGAGCATTGAGCATGCACAAAGACATAAAGTATGTTGTCAGGACAATACAAATCGAGTTGAAATCTATGAACGTCAGGGTCGCTTCTCAGCTCCCTGTCATTGGCACACTAACAATCGTTATCTCTTCTTTTATGGAGCAAAGAATTCATGATGATGTTTTTTTTTATGTAAAAGTAAACTAATACATCATGTGCCATACACTGGAGGCCCCTAACCAAATTACTTCACAGTCATGTGAAGACATCTTTCCAAGCTCACAGGTTGTAATTCACTGTCATTTCTTTCACCACGTTAAAATGGTCACGATTCAAGATGTTCATTGTCATGCCAGTTGTGCAAGTACACTTACAAATTCCCTGAAAGTTTTAACTGGGAGTCTCTGTTACAGAAATATATAAGATTATGGACTGCATTTTGTACTGTGCTTTTCTAGCAGCAACAACAACCCAAAGCAGTTCACAATGAATTAATGTCTCAAATTTACACACACACACACACACACACACACACACATATTGATGGTAGTGTCAACCATGTCATGGTAACAACCAGCTCATTAGGAGCAGTTAGGTAGGTGTCTTGCTCAGGGATCCCTTGACATTTTTGCAAACTGAAAGTGAGGATCAAAACAGCAACCCTCCAGTCACCAGACAACCAGCTCTACTTCCTGAACTACTGTTGCCCCATTGTACCGTTTTGTGCTTGGGGTTGATGAGTGGGAGTTGTCTCATTTCTAGTTGACTTTCTGCACCATGTCACGGCACGAAAACTCACACTCGAATATGGGTATAGAAAGAGACTGTTGGCATTTCCATTTGCATTTCCTCATCATGTCCCTATATTCTCCCTGGCAGTTGGAGACCCTGTTTGTCGGTGGTGGGCGTTGGTCCTGAAAGCCGCTGTCTATTGGCTGCAAGGTGATGATTCTGCTGTGAAGACACTGCTAACAGAGGCAGAACGCATGCCCCGGGCTCTGCACACTCTGGAGTAAGTGAGGCAATGTCTCCATGTATTTGTGTCTTTCTCTGTATATGTGTTTGCTGTGAGTAAGCTAGCAGCAAAGGGATAGGGTAAGGGATGTAAAAGAGTTGCAAAATACTAATCTCAGGATTCATGATTCAAAGGTTTATTCGTCACATACTACACATTGCAATGAGCAGTGAGAGGCTTTTTTTGGCCAACTCCAAACTGCAACAACAAGAAGTATAACAAGTAGACAGAAATAAAATGTAAACAATAAAACTCTAGGGAGTGCACAGAAGGTATCTTCCAATAAATATCTATGTACAAAAAATGTACATCTGGCAAAAGTCTGTATGAAGGAAAGTGTCAGTAGTGATGGTTTTTGAACCTTGACCTATCTTGAACCTGTTCAAGCCCTAAAGCAATGAACAAGCTGCTTTTACTTTTCAACTTGTTAAACCCATATTATAACCCATCTCTTGGTCTCTCTATCTGGTCTTCCTCTCAGCCACCCTCTGCCCAAGGCCATTCTGTTGCTTTGCAAGGCAGTCCAAATGAGTCTGTCCCCTCTGAAGGGAGAGGCGGCCATAGCCTGTCTGTCCCATTGCAACAGAGCCAGCAGCTACCTGCGCACCAGTATATCTGTGCCCCTTGCCCAGTCTGGCAACTGGCTCAGCAAGGTACAGAGAACACTACTCTATGATTCATTCTTACTCTCTCTTGTCAATTTTGTACAACAGGTATCATCTTTTATCTGTTTTATCTTATCATTGGGCTCCATTCTGGTCTGCTGATGGTTGCTTGAAGATAACTATCAAATGGAAGTTGCTGGATGCTTTCTGTGATTCCTCATGCAGACAACATTGGCTATGCTCGGCTGTAAGGGCAGGCTGATGTGGGGCTGTGTGTGTGTTATATGTTTCTGGTCTGTGTATGCGTGTGTGCACATAGTGTGGGTGGAAGGAGGTGGCTGTGGTGCATTGTAGTTGCATTGCATGATCCTGAAGCCCAGTGCAATGTGTCTGCAGTGCAGTACAGAGGCCTCCCCAATCTGCACGCACCCGCAACACAACCCAATACCTCCCACCAGTAACCAGTTCTTCCTGATCACCCATAAGCCTGGATAACATCCGCATATTGGTTTTGTGTTTAGTCTTTACATGTGTGCTTGTGTGGACCAGCGGATCCAGCAGTGTCGGTAGTAGTTCTAGATGCTGGTCTTAGTTGCGGTAGTATCAGCATTACTAGTGATCGTAAAACCAGCTACGTTCAACTTGGCACCACCATAGAGACAGAATCCATGTCAACAGTACAAATTAAGCAGACTGTGCATAGCTTAAATTGAATTGCATGTTTTGTGAAAGTACCAGCTACTCCTAAACCAATAAGATATTGTCTACCACTGAAAGGGGTCTTCTTTCTTTTAAGGGGGTGGAACTGTTGGCTTGTGACCTCCTGCTGACCTTAAGGACGAGCCTGTGGCAGCGAGGAGGCAGCAGCAATGGAGAACCTGGCCCCGCCCCTGGATCACAATTGGCTGGTTTCCAACGGGACCTGAGCGCACTGAGACGGCTCGGACAGTGTTACAGACAGGCACAACACAAGGTATGAAACCCATCCACCCAGTACAGCATAGAATAAGGCTCAGCAGTAACGTGATGTTGCCGCTTACTGTCTGGGGGCGGCATAGCTCAGTGGGTAGAGCGTTCGTCTGGCAATCGGAAGGTTGCAGGTTCGATCCCCGGTCCTGCATACAGCATGTCGAGGTGTCCTTGAGCAAGACACTTAACCCCTAACTGCTCCCCGAGCGCCATAAGTTGGCAGCTCACTGCTCCTATATAATATAGGTTGGGTCAAAAATGCAGAGAAAACCAAATTTCCCCTTGCGGGACTGATAAGGGAATCATTATTATTATTATGACTTATACTAAGCAGTGTAAATATAATTAGCTTCAATATACCAACTTTGCATGTTCTAAC